>JASAMX010017381.1:0-13979 GCA_030248175.1 Microlaimidae sp. YZB2_3
TACAGTTTTATTTTTTATTTCTTAATGTATTCACAAATTTTTTGTATTTCCTAGATATTACCGATGTCACCACGGCGGGCCGACAAAATGTTAAATATAAATTTTGAATAAAAAAGGTTATCCTTAATTTTTTTATAATATTTTAAAAATCGGATAAGAAAAGGGAAAAAAATAGAAAAAAGATAACATTTTGTATCTGCAATTTGCAGATAGTATGAGGCCGAATAAATCCGAGTTTTTTGAAAAAAAATTGCGAAGTTATTCGCCGAAGTTTTAGGCTTTTTTTTTTGGCTGAACAAAATAAATGAACGCGATGCTGGACTCCTAAGCCTAGCAAACCTCAGCTCTCACCATCAACCGTACGCGGCGTTGACCATCGAAAACCGATATAGTCAATCCTTACGCAAACATAGATTCTCAGGCGTCATATTTCTGAAACATTAACACAACTGGAGATGTCAAAAAAAACCTCGCCCCCCCTGACATATTCCATGCGCCGATTCCTCCCTGTTGTAGAAGTTGCCCGACTGCAACTTCCATAAAATACAGGAACTGCAGCGAGCTATACGAGAAGAATGAGAAAAAAGACCTAAAATAAAAAAATCATTTCAGAATTGTTAATAAAATTTTTTGATGTTACAAAAGAGCAGTAATGTTTAGTTTTAACCGGCGTGATTTTGTTTCCTTAGTTCCAAACTACCAATTTTAAATAAAAATGTTCATGGTGTTTAAAAAAATTTTTTAAAATTTTGTTTGTTGTTTTGTCCTTTATATTTTTTAATATAGTTATTGCTGTTTAGCTGCAGTAAAAATCATATAAGTGTACTGAATTACACTACAAGATCTTAAAAAAACGATTTAATTATTAAAAAATGCTTAGGCAAATTCAATTTTTTTTTCCAGAAGTTCAATTTTAAAAAATATAAGGAATTAAGCAAACATTTAACCTAAACGAGAGCTAATTTATATTTAGCAAACTAAAATGTAAAATTTGTAACTCCTCCGTTTTTAAAAAGCAAAGATACGGGTATTTCCAGACGTTTCCAAGACCCACAGCATAGGCAATGAGGGACATGAGGAAAATCGAATTTTCCGGTCCAAGCACCTCGCTCGGTTTCATTTTTTTTAGGCTGCTCAATGTCCGAGTCCGGCTACTAGCTGTACATTATTCTCACGGCGGTTTTTTCCTTGAATCCAATAATTGTTCGGACATTTTCTCCTCGTTCGAGGTGTTTTTTCCGGGTAGCGGGTCTTTGGTGCGCCACTTCATAATGTTAAATTTAGCGCGGTAATACTATTGCAGCACCTTTAGCAGCTCAGTTCGAACTCACTGGTCAAGTTCAAAAACTGGCAAGCTGACTTTCTGTGGAATTAATTGAAAAAAAACGCACTGATGTGAAATTTTCACTTTTCAAAATATTGCTAAAAAAAAAATAAAAAAAGAAATTATTTTTAGACGTTTATTTTATGCTTAGAAAATTATTCAAAATTTTTTGCCACCTGTTAACATCGGCGATGTTTTATAAAAAAATTTTTTATGTAGAAAACCGCGAAGTTATTTTTCTAAAAAAAAAATTTGCTGAAAAAAAGCTGGCAAAAATTGTCTTTAATCAAAAATATTTTCATAATTAACTACATAACAGCCAGGAAATATTATAAAATAATTAAATACGCAATAAAAAAATATCGTAGAGCAAAATTCAATAATTATATAACATAAATAAGCTTCATCGCACATACAATGTAAGCATATTGAAAAAAATTAATTCATAACAAGGCAGTTTATATTGTTACAGACTTTGCTTTTAATTGAAAATAAATATGCTCTGCCTGTTCTTGGAAAACCCGTGTAAACGTAGCTTATAAAACCCCAGACAAAAAAGTACTCAAGCAAAGCTTTAAATATTTTTCTTTTATTTAGTTTTCCGTTAGTAATACTATATTTAATAATGGAACAACATGTGGCTATATAACTTTTACTAAGTTTATATTTAGCTAGCTGTCTGCGGACGAATTAAATTTAGCTGACCTCGTTCAATTGCAGTATTAAATCGAAAAATTGTACAAAAAAAGGAATTTAACATTTTAAGCGCAAAAAATTTCTACAAACGCAGCAAATATTATGTTTTTATTTTGAATGGAAATTAATTGCAAAAGAAAATTTAAAATGAATACGAATTTCTGTTCCTGTTTCGGCTAAGGCAATATAAACTAAAAGCTATATTGCCTTAGCCTGTTATTTACTGATATTCAGTTCTAATATCAGAAAATGCTTTGGTAGTTTATGGGATTTTTTTAGCAATAGTAATATTTTGTTTAAATGACTTTCTGTGTTCTGGGAAACCTACTAGTACATATTTTTTAACATATAATATTTTTAAAAAAGTGTTATGCAAAAATATTTTTTTAAAAATTAAAATAAGTTTATTTTCTTGATAAACATTGTAATTTAAACCAAAAACTGGAAAAAAAACTTTAATTAATTATGAAAGGTAAAAATGCGACTGTTGAAACAACAATGAAGAAATATGTAACAAGCCTCGGTAATATAATTTAATATAAAACTTTTTTGTTTTTCCTAATAACCGTTGTGCAGAACTCACAGTGCAGCGACGAAGACCAACAGCCAGTCGCTTGTTGATTATAATTATAATTATTATAATTAATGTTAATTAATTGTATAATTAATGTTAATTATATTGATAGTAAATTTTAAATAGTTTTTATATGTGTTTTTTAGTTAAATTGTACATAGAAGTCATATGACCTATGAATAACTATATATTTTTTGTTTTGCCTGTATTTCTAAAAATAAACATGTTTTCTTTCAGTTATTTTCTGTTAAAAAAAATTCGATGGAACTTATTTATTCAATTGATAACAGAAAGCGATTTCCAAGGTATATTGGACCAATTCCTAGGCCAATTTCCCCCTACCCTCCTTTTCTTGTGTACACTCCACCCAAATGAACTAGGATGCAAATAGAGATAAATAACGATTTATTCTCCCACCTTTCATTCATTTAATAATTTTAACATGAAAAAACCCCAGTAACCCAAATTACCACCTACATCTTAATAAAATTTCTCTTTTGAAATTATCGAAAAGAGTAGTGCCCAAAAAAGTATATTTGACAAAATTAGTTTGTGCTCTAAAAAGTAGCGCACGTGTTTTTACCTATGTATTAATGTAAAAAAGGCGAATGCGAAAAAGGGGTGTTCGATTTACCTTGATGGAAAAATTATATGATTTTGGTTCGGTTGTTTACTGTCGCGGAAGTCGTCCATTTTTTTATACAAAATTCGGTGAATTGTTAAATTCATTTCCCGTTGAACGTGAGTTTCAATGTTTGAAACAGTGAAAATAAAAAAAATTAAATATCTAAAAATAACAATGTACCAGTTTTGCCTAGCAAAACAAAATAGGGAATCAAAGTGTTTCACGATAAATTTAAATTTTTATTTAATAAACTTTTACTCAATCGTTTAAGAGAATTTGAAACAAAAATAAATTACTGTTAAGAGGTTTCCATAACTTTTAGGAGCGAAATTTTTCAAAATATTCTTTTTTAAATTTTTTTTAATACTGCAAAATTTATGAAAAAGCGACAAATCATTATTATCATCGTTTTCGGGGCGAATGCTAGGTTAAAAATTCGGTTTGCCAGTTTGGAGCCAAAAACTGTATAGTCTTTACTACGATAAAGAGTCAGAATCAATATAAAATTAATGTGATCACTACGTTTATTGTTTTTGTGCTAAGGCTAGGCAGTTACACACATATTTTAGATTTTATTATAGGCAAAATAAAACAGTGACAAAATTCAGTATTGAATCGACTTTTTAAAACAACAAAAACATTCATTTTAGAATTATTTATCAAATTACTTAATTTGTAACCTAAATGCAAATTTTTTAAGGGCTAAAGTTGGTTATTTTTTTTGTATATTTTGTGAAAAGGTGAAATTAAAAAAAATCTGTGTTATTGTTTGTTTTTAAACCATTACTGCACAGTTTTAATTTGGTCCCTTAATGCACACTCATTTTTAGTGTCAGCCAAATAATTAAATTACCCATATTAGTTTTTATAAAGACGCTATTAGTCGGGGCAGTAAAACTGTTTGCACCTCATAAGATTTACAGAATAAATAATCAGCAACATTAGCTTTCTCAGTAAAGTGTTAGGTCACTGAAACGATATTTGTTTTTAATTATTGAACCAAGTAAAGAGTGTTATACAAGATCCAAAATTAAAAGTTAAAAAAAAAATAAAATTTTTAAACTCGAATGCCATCAGGAAGCATCATCTACTTAAAACACCGCATGTTGTCCACCCAACCCAGCGGTTTATTTAAATTTATTTCCAAATTAAAAATGGTTAAATAAAAATAAAAATAATACGTGCGTATTATTGTTTTTTTTTTTATTTTCTCCCCCCACCCTGTCGCTTCTACAGTGCCGTTGGGTTTAAATTATAAAAAATATTTTTCGAAATTACGTCATCTCATAATAACAAAAAATTTTTAAACAAACCCAACGCAAGAAGCGACAAGAGCGCGTCCAGCCGCACGGCACGCAGAAAAATTATAAAGAAAATAAAAAAAAACAATAACAGAAATACGCACGGTATTCTTATTATTTTTATTTTAACCATTTCAATAATTTGGAAATAAATTAACAAAATAAACGCATAATCCAACAACATCATAATAATGATGCTTCTATGCATTTATTTAAAAATTTTATTTTTTCTTTTTAACTAATTATCTTATAACGCTCCTTTTAAAATAACTTCAATTAAACATTCTTTCATGACCTAACATTTACTAAAAAGCATATTATTCTTCAGATCTATAAGTACAGCTAATGCACACGGCTATTACTCCCATTTTTTTAATGCGCTTTATCAGACTACTATGTAATTACATCGTGACGCTAAAATAAGAATAGACTAAGGGACCAATTAAAACTGTGCAGTATGACTTTTTTTTTAAAAACAACAATAACACAGATTTTTTTATTTGACCTTTTCACAAAATATACAAAAAAATAACAATTTAGCCCTTAAAAAATTTGCATTTAGTTATAATTAAGTAATTTGATAAATAATTATTAAAATGAATGTTTTTGTTGTTAAAAAGTCGATTCAATACTGCAAGGATTTTGTCAGCTGGATTTTTATTTGCCTATAGGTCAAAATCTTTACAAAATACCTGTGTGTATCTGTGGCTCTTTGTACCTTTTAACACAGAAAACAATAAACGGCAAATGTAGTCAGAGTCACTGTGAGATTTATATCTATTTTGACTCTTTATATCGTAGTAAAGACTATACAGGCAAGGTTTTTAGCTATGAGCCCAACTGGCAAACCAAATTTTTAACCCTGGCGTCTCGCCGCGAAATGAAAATTAGTCGCAAACGATGATAATAATGATTATCACTTTAGTAAATTTTGCAGTATTAAAAAAAATTTAAAAAAGAATATTTGAAAAATTTCGGCTACATAAAAGTTGCCTAAAAGTTATGGAAACACTTAACAGTAATTTATTTTTGTTTCAAATTCTCTTAAACGATTGAGTAAAAGTCATTATTAAATAAAAATTAATTTTATGGTGAAACACTTGATTCCCTATTTTGTTTTGCTAGGCAAAACCATACATTGTGTTGCCTTTAGATATTTAATTTTTTTTATTTCACTTGTTTCAAACATAAAACTTTCACATTTATAAAACAGGAATGAATTAACAATTCACCGAATTCTGTATAAAAAAATAAAAAAACAACTACCACAACAGTAAACAACCGAACCAAAATCATATAATTTTTCCATAATCACAGGTAAATCAAACACCCACTTTGCAATTCAGCTTAAAAATCACCTTTTTACATTAATACATAGGTAAAAACACATCGCTACTTTAAGCACAACTAATTTGGACTATACTTTTTACACAGCTACCTATTCACTTTACAATAATTTCAAATCTATAATTTCCAAAAGAAATTTTATTAAGATGTAGGGTGGTAACTGACTTGAATTCGGCTAGGCTCTTACCGAGCCACCGGCTGTGATTTTATATGCTTAAAATTATTAAATAAACTGCAATGGCTGGATAATCGTCAATTATCTATCTAGCCTGCTACGTTCATTTGATAAATATACACATAGCAAATATAACAGCCGGTGGCCGAAATAACCTAATTATAATCAGTTACCATATATAGAAACAGAAAATCGCAATTTACCTGTTACATGAATTCTCCTCCTGCAATTTGCAACTAAAACTAGAATACAGGTTCCATAAAAATTGCAAAATCTTTTTTAACAGAAATAACTGAAAGAAACGATGTTTCATTTTTTTTTCAAATTACAGGCAAACAAAAATTATATAGTTTATTCATAGGTCATATGACTTCTTATGTACAACATAAAAAACACATATACTATAAAATAATCATGAACAAATTGACAATTCCATTCACAACATATGCTAACTAAAAAATTATTTTAAGTCAACATCGTTTTTGTACAGAGTACGGTAATGTCTACTGGGATTAAAACAAGTTTCTTTTTAAACAAAAAAAGTTTTATATTAAATTCATATTACGAGGCTTGTTTACAGTGTTGTTCATTGTTGTTTCAACAGTCGCATTTTACCTGTTCCAGCTTGATACTAATTAAAGTTTTTTTTCCAGTTTTTGGTTTAAATTATAATGTTTATCAAGAAATAAACTTATTTTAATTTTTAAAAAAATATTTTTGCATAACGCTTGTTAAAAATATTATATGTTAAAAATATGTACTAGTAGGTTTCCAGAACACAGAAAGTCATTTAAACAAAATATTACTATTGCTAAAAAAATCCCATAAACTACCAAAACACTCTGATATTAGAACTGAATATCAGTAAATAACAGGCTAAGGCAATATAGCTTTTAGTTTATATTGCCTTAGCCGAAACAGGAACAGAAATTCGTATTCATTTTAAATTTTCTTTTGCAATTAATTTCCATTCAAAATAAAAACATAATATTTGCTGCGTTTGTAGAAATTTTTGCGCTTAAAATTTTAAATTCCTTTTTTTGTACAATTTTCGATTTAATACTGCAATTGAACGAGGTCAGCTAAATTTAATTCGTCCGCAGACAGCTAGCTAAATATAAATTTAGTAAAAGTTATATAGCCACATGTTGTTCCATTATTAAATATAGTATTACTAACGGAAAACTAAATAAAAGAAAATATTTAAAGCTTTGCTTCAGTACTTTTTGTCTGGGGTTTTATAAGCTACGTTTACACGGGTTTTCCAAGAACAGGCAGAGCATATTTATTTTCAATTAAGCAAAGTCTGTAAAAATATGTAAGGATGCCGTTATGATTAATTTTTTTCAATATGCTTACATTGTATGTGCGATGAAGCTTATTTATGTTATATAATTCTAATTTTGCTCTGCGATATTTTTTTATTGCGTATTTAATTATTTTATAATATTTCCTGGCTGTTATGTAGTTAGTATGAAAATATTTTTTTGATTAAAGACAATTTTTGCCAGCTTTTTATTCAGCAAATTTTTTTTTTTAGAAAAAATAACTTCGCGGTTTTATACATAAAAAAAATTTTTTTATAAAACATCGCCGATGTTAACAGGTGGAAAAAAAAATTTGAATACTTTTCTAAAGCATAAAATCAACGTATTCGCTCTAAAACTAATTCTTTTTTATTTCGTTTTAGCAAATATTGATAAATAAAAATTTCACATCAGTGCGTTTTTTTTCTCAACTAAACCAACGAAAGTCAGCTTGCAGTTTGAACTTCGCACGTGAATCAAACTGAGCTGCTAAAGGTGCTGCAATATATTACTGCGCTAAATTTAACATTATGAAGTGGCGCACCAAAGACCCGCTACCGGAGAAAACAGCCTCGAACGAGGAGAAAATGTCCGAACAACTATTGGACGAGGAAAAAACCGCCGTAAATAATGTACAGCTAGTACCGGACTCGGACATTGAGCAGCCTAAGAAAAATGAAACCGAGCGAGGTGCTTGGACCGGAAAATTCGATTTCCTCATGTCCCTCATTGCCTATGCTGTGGGTCTTGGAAACGTCTGGAGATTCCCGTATCTTTGCTTTAAAAACGGAGGAGGTACAAATTTTACATTTTAGTTTGCTAAATATAAATTAGCTCTCGTTTAGGTTAAATGTTTGCTTAATTCCTTATATTTTTAAAATTGAACTTCTGTAAAAAAATTGAATTATTGTAAGCATTTTTTTAAATAATTAAATCGTTATTTTAAGATCTTTATAAGTGTAATTCAGTACACTTATATGATTTTTACTGCAGCTAAACAGCAATAACTATATTAAAAAATATAACAAAGGACAAAACAAACAAACAAAATTTTAAAGAATTTTTTTAAACACCATGAACATCTTTATTAAAATTGGTAGTTTGAAGTAAGGAAACAAAATCACGCCGGTTAAAACTAAACATTACTGCTCTTTTGTAACATCAAAAAATTTTATTAACAATACTGAAAAATAATTTTTTTATTATTTTAGGTGCTTTTCTCATTCCTTATTTTTTCTGCTGGTCGTTCGCTGCAGTTCCTGTATTTTTTATGGAAGTTGCAGTGGGGCAACTTCTACAACAGGGAGGAATCGGCGCATGGAAATTGTGTCCGATTTTCAAAGGTACACGTCACAACTCCAGTTGTGTTAATGTTTCAGAAATATGACGCCTTATAAATATATGTTTGGTAATAATACACTGTCGAGCGATGGTGCAACGCAGCACGTCAGTCAATGAGGTACTGAGGCTGAGATTATAGGTTTAAGTCCAGCATCGCTCATTTTTCAGCCAAAAAGCTAAAAACAGCGAATTGCTTCGCAATTTTTTTTTCAAAAACTCGATTTATTCGGCCTCATATATCTGCAAATTGCATACAAAATGTTATCTTTTTTTCTATTTTCCCTTTTCTTATCCGATTTTAAAATATTTATAAAAATTAAGGATAACCTTTTTTATTGAATTTATATTTAACATTTTGTAAAACCACAGTTATGACATCGGTAATATCTAAAATACAAAAAAATTGTGAATACGTAAGAAATAAAAATAAAACTGTAAAAAACCAATATATTTGAAGAACTGGGTGAGTATATTTTCTTGTTTCAATTTTAAATCACTGCATATATAATCACTCTATTCTAATAAGAAAGCAAAAAAGTAAGTTATAAAACGTTATAAACCTTTTGGATTTTAAAATATAAGTGTTATACCTGTAATCATATGTGAAATTCGAGCCTACCTATTTTAGATTACCTTTCAAATCTAATTCAAAATTAGTATGACCAAAAATGACTAACATGAAGAATGATTCATAATCCAAAAATAAACATGAAAACATTAATATTACGGAAAACCATTAATTTAACTCTTTAAGCCGTTTCATTACCGTTTTAGCATGTACATATATGGTCTTACAGCCCAACTAAAATTGGAAATCATTATGAACGCTTAGTTATTGTTTCTTAATATTGGAGTTCGGCTTTTAAAAACACCATCAATGTAGTTATATAGCCTGCTTCTGCAACATCTATAGGCAAATCAAAAGTGGGTGGTACAGTTGTGTACTTAATATAAAATTTTAGTCATGTTATAACCAATCAAATCATAGTCAATCACAAATTTATAATAACCTTGATTATCAACTAACTGGTTTTTTATAAATAAGATTAAAACTTAATGTTTTCATTTTTCATCATATGGCTCTCCATTTTTTATTCACTGAAAAATTTCACCAGCCACATCTGAATAGCCTATAGTACTATGTCGATTTTTATTCCACAAAATAAGCTTAAATACAAACCACAAGCGATTTTAGGCGTTGCAATTAGCACCATAATCATGACCTGCTTGTGCAACATATATTACTGCGTCATAGTGACCAGGGCTCTGTTCTATCAAAAAAAATCCCAAATGGTTATTATTAGTGTTCAGTTTTTTTAAAGTACATCCAATATAGTTATATAACCTGCGTTTGCAACATCTATTATACTATGTCGATTTTTATTAGTTTAAAGGTGAGGTGCGAAGTCAAATTTTTTGCTGTCGATTTTGATAATTTTTTGTGAAAACCTTACCCCTGCCCCCAATAGCCAACAAAATTTTTTTCAACAAACTATCTATAGTGAATCAGGAGTTATGACCCTCCAAAAATGGCATTTTTTGACAATTTTTTACGTGAAAGATTGCTCAATGGTTGCAAAATTGCTTGATTTACGTTACAAATTGTGCACTCAAAGAAAGTAGCTACTTTTAACTTAAATTTGATACCTTGATCGTTAAGATTGGTGCAATATTTTTCGAAATATTGCGTTTCCCGTACAAAAAACTCGCAATTTTTTCGTTAAAAACATCCGACGGCAGTGATTTTGTGAAGTTTGTCCAAGCTTTTTTCTTCACTTCGTGCTTTTAGTAAAAAAATTGAGGGTTTTTTGTACAAAAAATGCAATATCTCGACAAGTATTGCACCAAATTTAACGATCAGTGTATCAAATTAAAGTAGAAAATAGCCGCTTTCTTTTAGTGCATAACTTTTAACTTAAATTGTTATACCTAGCGAGAAATCTTTCACGTACAGAATTTTCAAAAAACGCCATTTTTGAGGGGTCATAACTCCTGAACCACTGGGGATATTTGGTTGTAACAATTTTTGTGGGCTATTAGGGGAAAGGGTAAGGTTTTCACAAAAAATTCCGACGGCAGTGATTTTGTAAAGTTTGTCCAAGCGTTTTTCTTCACTTCGTGCTTTTAGTAAAAAAATTGAGGGTTTTTTGTACAAAAAATGCAATATCTCGACAAGTATTGCACCAAATTTAACGATCAGTGTATCAAATTAAAGTAGAAAATAGCCGCTTTCTTTTAGTGCATATCTTTTAACTTAAATTGTTAAACCTGGCGAGAAATCTTTCACGTACAGAATTTTCAAAAAACGCCATTTTTGAGGGGTCATAACTCCTGAACCACTGGGGATATTTCGTTGAAACAATTTTTGTGGGCTATTAGGGGAAAGGGTAAGCTTTTCACAAAAAATTCCGACGGCAGTGATTTTGTAAAGTTTGTCCAAGCTTTTTTCTTCACTTCGTGCTTTTAGTAAAAAAATTGAGGGTTTTTTGTACAAAAAATGCAATATCTCGACAAGTATTGCACCAAATTTAACGATCAGTGTATCAAATTAAAGTAGAAAATAGCCGCTTTCTTTTAGTGCATAACTTTTAACTTAAATTGTTATACCTAGCGAGAAATCTTTCACGTACAGAATTTTCAAAAAACGCCATTTTTGAGGGGTCATAACTCCTGAACCACTGGGGATATTTCGTTGAAACAATTTTTGTGGGCTATTAGGGGAAAGGGTAAGGTTTTCACAAAAAATTCCGACGGCAGTGATTTTGTAAAGTTTGTCCAAGCTTTTTTCCTTCACTTCGTGCTTTTAGTAAAAAAATCGAGGGTTTTTTGAACAAAAAATGTAATATCTCGACAAGTATTGCACCAAATTTAACGATCAGTGTATCAAATTAAAGTAGAAAATAGCCGCTTCCTTTTAGTGGATAACTTTTAACTTAAATTGTTATACCTAGCGAGAAATCTTTCACGTACAGAATTTTCAAAAAACGCCATTTTTGAGGGGTCATAACTCCTGAACCACTGGGGATATTTCGTTGAAACAATTTTTGTGGGCTATTAGGGGAAAGGGTAAGGTTTTCACAAAAAATTATCAAAATCAAAGACAACAAGTTTGACTTCGCACCGCACCTTTAAATACAAACCACAAACACAAGCGATTTCAGGTGTTGGAATTAGCAACATAATCATGGCCTGCTTGTGCAACATATACTACTGCGTCATAGTGGCCTGGGCTCTATTCTATATCGTGGCCTCTTTTCGCACCACCCTCCCGTGGGAGCACTGCGACCACTACTGGACCACGCTGGATTGCGAAGAGTTGGACCCGAGCAATTTCACCATAGACCGCCAACGCCTCCTGAATTTCACCCTCACCAACAACAGTGGGCAGACCCCAGTGGAACAATTTTGGGAGTAGGTTTTAATATACTTAGTTCCTAAGTGTTTACAAGCTAAAATGCGGTCAGAAATTAAAGATTCGTCGTTACTCTGACACAATGAGCCAGATGCGTCGTAAAATACTCGTAACTGTGACTCTTTTTATATCTTAATACCCAACTAATATAAACAAAATAAGTCAGAGTCACGTTGATTTTATAGTCATTGTGACTCTTTGTGTCAGAGTAACAACGATATGTTTAATGCTGTTCCTTATCCGGTGTAGGGAAGAGAAGTTGTTGTGTTCTGATAATATTGTCTTTAGTTGATGGCTGATAAACTCAAATTAACGTGGTTGTAAAATTACACATAGTACAAGTCGCCACCTGAACACAAGAAGGTCAAAAATGGTATGGCATCCAAGCCTGAAATACAATTAACGAGAAACTCTAGTAGACATTTTGACCACATGTAGCTTTAAAACTACGTTTACAAAAACGCATGCGAACAGTACTGTTATTCAGTAATAATTGTTACGTCAAAGAAGTATCAAGAAAAACTGAAACAAAAAATACATATAACGCCATATTGTTTTAATTCACACGTTGTAATGATGGTTTTCGCTTTTCTTGGTTCTTTTTAATACCAATAATTATCATTGTATAGCCGTCGTATGACCTGATAAACGAGCTTGAATATTTGTTAAACTAAATCCAGTGGTTTTTTTTCTACAGAAACTCATAAAAAATTGGAGGATAAAATGAACAGTTGACATTGTAAAGAATAATGATGTAAAGAAAGATGATGATGTAAAGAAACTACCTCATTAAAAACACTTCTGAATGCTTTATTGTACACTCTAAAGTTTTTTTATTCAAAAAATGTTTTTTTTTGCAAAATTGAAAAAAATTGCAACAGTTTCGATGAAAAATATTGTTTAAAAATGCATAACAATTTTTTTTACTTATAACAGGTCACCTCCTAACGAATAGTTTTTAGGTTGTTACTAATAAAAAATGTAACAATTTTGCAGCTTTAAATCAATTCGAGCTTTCTAGACTAGCAGTGCTAATAGAATGCCAAGAGTAAAAACAAACAAAAATTATGAACTTGAAAAGATTTATATATCCCCTAACTAAACTCCGCCTACAAAATTTCAAAAATTATTGAAATACTATGTTGTTAGTTATGTAGTTACTATGTTCTGAGTCTCGAAAAGAAGACTCCAAATATTTTAAAACTTATAGGTACGCGCTTCTAAAACGCGTACTCAAAAATCTAAAAAAAATTCTAAAAAAAATCCATAGAAAAATAACAAATATTTTAAAATTGTAAAATTAATTTTTGCTTTGCAAAAGCAGTTATAACTTGTGCAATATTACTGCAATTTTAAAAACTTTACAATAATTTTAATTGTAATGTAATGAGAAATACAATGGTGCTTTTAATTTTTTACATTTTTCTATTTTTATCTGATAATTAATTCAAAAATTTACAAAACACAAACAACAATAAAGGAAATATTTTAATAACATCGCTGGATTTTTAGTTTAAATACAAATAAATAAAGAGTTTGGTTAAGTTACCTCAGTATCGCAGAAGATTTGACTGCTTTTGCAGTCATATCTTTTTGAGGCTCATAACAAGTAATTTTTTGATTTTCGTATTTGTGTGGACGCAACTTAGTTAAAGGAAATGCGTCTACTATAATATTTATTTTTATTACTTTTCATTACAAATTTTGATTTTTCTCCGTATTTATTAGTTTTAAAACTGTTTTAAAAATATTTTAAAATTTTATATTTCTGAATATTTTTTTTAATTCAAACAACCATTTTTTGTTTTTTTAGACATTTCAGCCCACTATGTATACTAACTAAATAAACTTTTTTGTTTGGTTTGGAGTTATGACCC
>JASAMX010017382.1:0-14533 GCA_030248175.1 Microlaimidae sp. YZB2_3
GATACATCTATACTGACCATAAAATAACCAGGCTGAATAACAATACTTTTAAGCTCAATGATAAAATAAGCAATGGACGAAATCCTATAATCTAAAAACTGAACAGATGGTTTTAAAACTGAATCTAATTTCTTAGCAATATTGTGAAACATTGAACCATACATAGGGGTGATTCGTCTGACCGGTTTATTAGGTTTGTGCACTTTTATAAGACCGTAAGGATGTGGTAAAACACTTCTATCAAAACTGGGAAGTATACTCATAATAATTGAAGAACATAAAAAATACGAAAGAACAGATTTGATATTGGAATACACGCCTTTAATTCTACTTTTTGTTGTTTTTGAAAAAAGGTTAGGATTAGAAAAATGAGTAGATAAATTTAAAGAATAACTTGCATTTTTAAGACAACTGTTTTGGACCCTTTGTCGGCAGAAACAAATATCAAATTTTCTTCTTTTGCCTTTTCTTTTAATTCAGACACAACAGCTCGCACTTTTTTATAAACAGCGCTTGGCACATTATTACTAACAGAACTACGCGATAAACAGGATGAAACTTGTGTGCGTATACTGTCAACGGGAATACGTGAGTCAACATTTTTGTCTGCTTTTGCTAACGCGTTTTCTAAAGCACTGATGGTCTCGAGAACAGGCACATTTTTTGATGGCAGGCAGAATTTTTATCCACATGCTAAAATGTCCAATTGTGCCTCGGTTAAAATACTCGGCGTGTCAACAACAATTGAGTTCCTAAAATGCTTGTCCGGCCAGATGATATCATTATTGTAAAAGCAAACAAATTTTTGCGAGTAAAGTTTTTGAAATTTATGGTTCAAATTCAGTTGAGATGCTTTAAAACTGGAAAATATCGATTTTTAGCCAAAGATAATACAGTCGATGAAACAGTTTGATTAGTTAAACTTTTGAAGTAAGAGAAAGAAGTTGTAAGGGACTTCTTGACTAAAGCTTCAGAAATAAAACTGTCCCGAATTCAGTATTTAAAATTTTGAGTATTAAAACATGACTACAATTCTTAGTTGTTAGGACTGGTGTGGCTTATAAAAGTGTTGAAAATTGATTAATAAAATTAGGTATAATAGAGAAGTTTTTGCAGCTTTGAAGAAATTTTAATCTGCATCTAATACGCGCCAATTTGTCATTCCAACGTAAAACAGAGTTAAAAGTGTAAACCGCTTCTTCAAAAAATGAAATAATTTATTCTATTGAAAGTGAATGCATAGATACATTGATCTCCTAAATACAATAATAAAATATAAATACATTACATCATATGTCAGTAAACAAAAACGAAAAAAAAGTAACTATAGCTATAAAAGAAGACAAAGTTTTAAAACTCAGGCTCACAGGTTAATAAACTTTACAAAACACAGAAAAATCTAAGTTTTAAGTTTTTTACAAAAATAATCGTTTGTATTTGAAGTAACCATGTCAATGGTGGGCAAGTTCCATTTGCACAAACTATAATGCTGAAGAAATATTTTCTACATTTAATTCTGGATTTTTATGTGTGATAAGTTTTGCACAGTTACCTCGAGTTGTGGTATATTTGCTAAGCAGAAAAAAAATCATTGTAATCAATATTTGTTAGTCCATTTCATAGTTTAAAACATACTTTTAAATAAAAAATTAAGCGACGATGCTCCAAAGTTTGCAGGTTAACATTTTTTTGCCTTTCAGAATAAGCAACCATTAGTAATTTAAGTCTTTTAAAAAGTTTGTTTGTAAAAAGTTTTTGTACTTTTTCAAGGAAAATCGAATCTTAAGATAAGTAAAGGGACCAGACAATAGTTTCGTACTTGATTATTGGCTTTACAAAAACAATGTAAGCTTGAAGAAACATACTTAAATTTCTAGAGCGAAATACGTAAAAAAGGCTTAAACAAGAAAGAGCTGTTTTTGTTATATTAAGACAATAGTTTGGATTTCTGAGATAGTCAGATAAAAGGAAACCTACATGGGCCTTTAACACATAAACTTTTATTTAGTTTTTTGTTATTTAAGGTATGTTTAAGTCTGAGGTTATTGTGCCCAAGATGTAAAATACATCATTTATCTAACGCTATATCCAACTGCCATATTGAATACCAAGTAAATTGCTTTATCGAGATTGCAAAGTCATCAGTGTAGTTTTCTTGTTTAAATATGCGAAAAAAATTTGGTGTCATCCGTATAACATTTATTAGAGCAACTTATTGGCAAGACACACACATTAATATAGAGATTACACAACGTGGTTATAAGATTACACGTTGTTAGAAATAACACTTTTAGTTGTGAGATTGGTCATGCTGCGGAACTCCGGCCATTTAAAGCAAGAGTTCCGGATGGAGCATGTGTACCCCTTAAATCAGTGATTTGAAGCTTAAAGGTGCGGTGCAAAGTCCACCTTTTTGTCTTCGATTTTGGTATTTTTTTGTGAAAACATTACCTCTGCCCCCAATAGCGCACAAAATTTTTTTCAAAAAAATATCTCCAGTGGTTCAGGAGTTTATGACCCCCCAAAAATGGCATTTTTCGACAATTCTGTAATGAAAAATTGCTCAATTGGTATAACGATTTACGTTACAATTTATGCACTCAAAGAAAGTGGCTACTTTCTTCTTTAATTTGATACCTTGATCGTTAAGATTAGTGCAATATTTGTCGAATATTACGTTTCCCGTACAAAAAAACCCGCAACTTTTTCGTTAAAAACACCAAACGACGGCTGTGATTTTGTGAAGTTTGCCGAACCTTTATTTCCTTCACTTCGTGTTTGTAGCGAAAAAATCGAGTGTTTTTTGTACGAAAACCGCAATATCTCGACAAATACTGCAGCAATCTTAACGATAAAGGTATAAAATTAAAGTAGAAAGTATCCGATTTTTTTGATTATCTAATTAACTTAAATCGTTATATTCATTCAGCCATCTTTACGTACAGAATTGTCAAAAAACGCCATTTTTGTGGGGTCATAACTCCTGAACTACTGGAGATATTTTGTTGAAAAAATTTTTGTGGGCTATCGGGGCAGGGGTAAGGTTTTCACAAAAAATATTAAGATCTAAGACAAAAACGTAAGACTCCGCACCGCACCTTTAGTTAAGCTTGAAATTGCATTTTATACAAGCTAATAGAATCACGTTTAGCCAATTAGTGCTTGGGAAAAAATTTATCTCCGATGGATGAAAGATCTCTTGTTTTCATAAGCGCTAATTGGCTAAAAGTGATTCTATAACATTATAAAGATATTATTAACACTGAACAACTTCCGTTCAAATAGGAGGGTTTTGACTATCGTGCTTCGTTAGGAAGTGATTTAAAAATTAAAATCTTAAACAATACAGCAATAAAAAAGTGACAAAAACAAAATTAAAATTAAAACACTTAAATAATGTCATAAAAACACACTAAAATTTATTAAAACAAAATAAAACTAAGAAAAATATTTCTTAAAAATAGGTGTAAACGTTTGAACAATTTTAAACATTTTAATAGAATGAGAATTTAATATATCGGGACTATTCTTATGAGCTAATATAAAACAGGCCTCCTCAAGAAACTTAGAAAAACTGAAACTGTGACTGGTTTATGCGAGTTTCACAAATTTTTGAAATACACAAGATTCCGTTTCACCCATGAATTCGGGATTTCTATAATTCGTTTTTTTTTTTCAGATAGTTTTTTGTTGGTTTTAATAAGCGCTCTGAAAATGAAATTGAAGTTGAAGTTTACCGTTTAAGCCAACTCATTCATTGGTTATATTTTAAAATTTTCTTTTATACCGATATATTTCCGGGAATGCGCTTTGGTACTTTGCTAACATTGTTTCGCTAACATTTTTGTTAACAAGCATGGTTATTTTAAAGAAATATGTCTAAATTCTTTGATATTTCGCGATATTAGTAAAATTTTTAAATACCGCAAATGGCAAAGTTACGTACGAATTTTCTATTAAAAACACAAAAAAAACTTTTATTAATTTAGGATTGATAAACAAATTTTTGAAATAGGCTCCCTACAGGAATTAAACAAAATTTAAAGTTTTGTGCTTTTGGCTACCTAGGATTCGTTTTTGAAAAATTGCATGTTTTATATAATAATCTATGAATCTCACGTAATTGATATTGAGGATTGTAAAATGCGTTTGCTACTATTAAACCCCTTAATTTTTTGTTTGGAATATCGCGTAAAATATTGAACCTACTATTCATCATACTGAACAGCAATCAATGAACGTGTAATGCAATGCAAATGAAATGACACCGTAATCATAAATTGTTGTCTTATTTTAATAAGGTTACACTACACGTCCATTAATAAATTTATTTGGTAAATAATTATATAAATTTGTTTTCAATTATCTTTCCTAATAAATACATTTATACATTTAAATAATTCATTTAAACGAAAATCTCGATTTTTCGCTTTAGTAATTCACAGATAAAAATACCTGTCTTTTAAAAGCTCCACGTTATTCTTGAAACATTCATTAACAACAAAATTTCCGAAAACAATATAATTCAAAAATGAGTTTTTGGTAGATGTAATATTAGGACTAGCCGTGCTATTCATAAAACTTTTGGACTCGGTTCAAAGCGGACTGGGTCCTGACTTTTTACGCAGACTGATCTGCGTATAAAAAGTGGTCCCAGTCCGTTTTGATCATCATAATATTCATCGCGAGTACACCGTTTTTCTACTCTGCACATTTAATCAAATTTTCGTAAAACTATTAAAAACCTGAATATTTCTTAATTATTATAATTCTACGCTGAAATTAGAATTGTGGCAAACGTTTTTGTACCTAACGGCCAAATTTCAAATTCGCGCTAAACATCTTGTTTATTGCATACGCAATTCTTATACACGTATATAAATTCAAATATAAATTTGCATGCTCTTTCTACTGACGTCAGTTTAACCTAAAATCATTGGTTAAACTTGGCCATATCGGTACACGAGCCCCACTGATTGGTTAGAACGATTCGAGAAGAGTCTCAGAATCAGTCGTTTCAACCGATTTTCTTCAGTGTTTTACTTTGTCCGGGACTTAGAAGGTGGTCGATGTGTAGTTTGCCCTTATATAAGTGACGCGTGGCTGAAACATTAATTGAAGGGTTCGGGCAAACTTCGACCAAAAACCTTCTTCTGGATCCACACACCTAAAGAGAAACAATGTTTAGATAATAATAGTTTGTAATGCGCCAGTTCTCTTTCGTTGTTCCGAAATAAATTTCGTTTTGTTGTACAGCCGGTGCTGTTGGCTTGTTGTGTTTCCACAGTCTAAAAATAAATCATTTGTTAGTTAATATTTGAAATAGCACTCCACCGCTCCGTTAGTATATTAGTCGAATTAAGAGCTATAAAAATATAGAATTAAGGAGGCCGTGACAGAATGACAATTGCAAGATTTATTAAATTCTATTTCATTAAGTTTTAAAAATTGAAAATAATGCAAACAAATCTCTGACAAACAAAACAGCTGATTTGGACGTGTGCATTGCATTGCAATTGCAATAACGAACTGGAACCGCTTTCTACGCAAACCGGTCTGCGTAAAAAGTGGACCCAGTCCTCTTTGGACCGGGTCCGAAACTTCTATGAATAGCACGGTAGTTTTTAAAAAAAATTATTTTAATGTAAAAAAAAGATATATTTTGGGCCGGAATTCACAAAGAGGGATAATCCTCGTGCTAGCTCGGTGTTAGTTAATCCGGACAAATTACAGTTGGTTTCGGTATACCTGGGGCTAAGTCTGTTAAAATTTCATTAAATGATAAAAAAAGATGTAAAAAGCAAAATTTAGAGGAATTATTTGTATAGAAAACTGATAAACTTTTAAATCTCTATTAATTAATTGCGAATTTGTGTAAAAAGTGGCAGGAAAAAATATTGTAAATATATGCTAAACAAGGAATTTTTTGAACAAAAAAAAAAAAAAATTAGCCGCGAAACCTACTGTAATTTGTCCGGATTAACTAACACCGTGCTAGCACCCAAAAATACCGTAGTTTACACGGTGCTTACACCGAATACACTAACACGGTGTTTGCATCGTGTTTACCCCGCTTTGTGAATTCCGGGGTTCCCGGAAATTTCGTCTTCTACATCTCGTCTTTCAACATCTCGTCTTCTACATCTCGTCTTCGGAAAACTAACTAGTCTTTTAAACATCTTGTCTTCGGAAAACTCGTCTTTTGGATGTGATTTTGCAAACGCACTTTTCAAAAGACAAGTTTCTCCTATTTTTTGAATAAAACAATGCATTGAAAACCTTTTTTTTACCTAAGCCTAAGCAAAAGCCAAAAATCAAGCAAAATTTTTATTATGATAAATTTTATTAAATGATTTTTTTAAAAAACTGAGAACCTAAGCCTAAGCAAAACCTAAAAATCAAGCAAAACTTTATCATGGTAAATTTGTATTTAATGATGCTTTTTGAACTGAAGAGTAAAAACCTTATTTTTTTCCTAAGCTCAAGCAAAACCCAAAAATCAAAAAAAAAAATTATCATTGGGGTCGAAACTCGCATTTTTGAAAGTACGTTTACAAAATCAATCGCATCCAAAAGACGAGTTTTCCGAAGACGAGTTGTAGAAGACGAGATGTTGAAAGACGAGATGTAGAAGACGAAATTTCCAGACACCGAATTCCGGCCTTGGTCAGAATCATCGGTCCAAATATTTATTGTAGTCCATTACTAATAGAAATACTAATTCTGGACAAACACAAAATACTGCACGGCGACGGCACTGAATTTTAATTTTTTTGAGTTTTATTGAAAGAAACAAAACCAAAACAAAATAATATTTGTTTATTGTCAGAAAACGTATTTTAAAACTCTGAAACAGCGTAGCAATCATGACATCAGTGCAGTCGGCAACAGGAGTTCACTCTACGGCAGGAGCTATTCCTGTAAAAAATAAAAAGGGTCAACTTTCCATGCAAAAAGTTAAAGTCTCCCGTTATGTTGCTGGAAAAAGGTATGCAATTTTTGTTCAAATTTAAATAAAAATACTATTACAACATTACAGATTTTTAATGTTAGACTATTTAGTAAGAAATGTTCAAACAGATTTAATGTTCTTGTCTTCCGTTATGTTGCTGGAAAAAGGTATGCAATTTTTCTTCAAATATAAACAAAAATACTATTACAACATTACAGATTTTTAATGTTAGACTATTCAGTAAAATAATTTGGGAGAAGATTTAATTTATCAACAATTTTTTAAAAATATTGTGTGTGACCGCTTATTTTATTTTTTTAATCATTGTCTGATTGATAGGTAAGTCTAGGTACGATTCCCATACGCAGACCTGTGCACGGTCTGGAAATGTCCCCTACCCCCGTTTTATTGGAGGATTTGTCCCCCCTGTTTTATTGCCCCCCCCCGCCAAAAATTAAAAAGTACCCTAAAATTATGACGCCATTTTTGACCTATGATGACGCAAACATCGTGAATTTTTTGCAGTTTTTAGCCTATTTCAATGTATTTTGAGCCATTTTAGACCTATTTTTACCTTTTTTTTCGCTTTTGGTGTCCCTTTTTCCTTTTTCCCCCCTTTTTTTCTCTTTTTTTTCTCCTTTTTTTTCTCTTTTTTTTCTTTCTCCCCTGCTTGCCCCCCGTTTTATTGCCCCCCTCCCGTTTCAAAAAAGTTGCCCCCATGCCCCCCCCCTTTTTGGAATTGCCCCCCTATTAAAACCCCGGGGGGGCAGAGCACAGGTCTGCATACACGTCCCAAAATTCCATTTACCCCATCTTAAAGCAAAATACATTTATAAAACATCTTAGTACACTAAATCGGACACGTAGACTTTGTTTTTGTGGTTATTTTTGAGATATGAACTTTTCGAAAAGAGTTATGAACCAATTTATACCCAAAATTGACATTTTTTAACATATGCAATTTATGATGTTAATAAAAAATTGTAAACAAACAAATTAATTTAAAAACTATGCTTTAACAATAATAGAAGTCTAAAAAACTCAAAAAATGTAGAAAAAACTAAAAATTTAAAAGTCACAGGGACCGCGAAAAACACGGACAACAAAATTTGTTTGGGTTTAAACACAGATTTAAACTCAGTTTTTTTACCAGTTTATTGTTTCTAAAAAAATTTGATGTTTATTAAAATAGTTTTTCAAGAAAGCGAATTTTTTCAGAACTAAACTTGGTGGGTATTTAAACTGTTATTATAAAGAATTGGTAGCTACCATGAAAAAATAAAAATATATTTACAACGGCCAGACACTTGGTAATACAAAAAAATATTATTTTGATTTAAGGCTTAATAAAAAAATTTCCTTAATATCATAAATTTTCCATTCCAAAAAAGGTCATTTTTTGGGTATAAATCGACTCATAACTCTTAATGAAAACCTAAAATCTCAAAATAAACCACAAAAATCAAGTTTACGGGTCCGATTTAGGGTATAAAGATTTTTTATAAGTGTATTTTACTTCAAGATCCGTCAAATTGAATTTCGGGACGCGTATGGGTATCCTACCAATAGTCTGACCCGGTGCAAGACAACGAAAAAAGCATGCTAAGCCTTGAGTTCCTAGGTCATAACGTTTACTACTTTCATAGAAACATAAAGATGAGTTTTCCAAAATACGAAAACATTCGGTTAAATATTGAAAATTTATATAAATAGCGGAATGAAAAGTATAAATAAGTATAATAAATAAAATAAGAGTTCGATACGCATAGGTGCCGAAATTTGATTTGACCGATCTAAAAGTTAATAGACATTGTAAAACATGCTTACAGCCTAAATTGTACACGCAGACCTTATTCACTTGGTTATCTCACGTGGTTATTTTTGAAATGTAAACTTTCCGTAAGGAGTTATGATGAACCCATTTGAACCCCAAAAATGACCTTGTTTAGACATGTGCAATTTATGATGCTGAGAAAAATTTTTTGCTACACTTATAGAACATACATGGACAAGTTGGTCCGCAGTGGATGGGGGAGAGAGAGGGGCGGGGGGTTAAACCCCAAATTAGAGTGGGGTTAAAATTCGAGAAACGCATTTTACCCATATCGTTTTTTTTCTGGAGTGCATTTTACCCATATCGTTTAAATATAAAGGCAAGAATCAATATGCTGTGCACTGCCCCTCCGGGGTTTTATTGGGAGGAGGCAATTCTAAAACGGGGGGGCGGGCGGGGGCACGGGGAGCAACTTTTTTGAAACGGGGGGAGGCAATAAAACAGGGGAAAGCAAGCAGAGGAGAAAGAAAAAAGCAGAAAAAAAGAGAAAAAAGAAGGGAAAAAGGACCAAAAAAGCGAAAATAAGGTAAAAATAGGTCTAAGATAGCTTAAAATGCATTGAAATAGGCTAAAAACTTCGCAAAGACTTTGCAAAAATTTCGCGATGATTATAGTGTCATTCATTATTATAGGCCAAAAATGGCGCCATAATTTTTTTGAGTACTTTTTCAATTTTGAGCGGAGAGGGGGGGGGACAAATCCACTAATACACCGGGGGCATTTCCAGACCGTGTGCACAGGTCTGCTGTGTAATCGATTACTGCTAAATGTGCATTAAATTTTGATATATGTTGAAAAATAAAAAAAAGTGATAAAAACTAAATTTCACTAAATAAAAAAGATTAATAAATTAAACTAAATTTATTTTAAGGACCGAGATATCACTGAAAAACTAAATAATAATTTAAATGAAACCAAACTAATTTTAAGACCCGAGTTTGCCGCCGATGAGCACAGCGGTGGGAGCAGTTCGGAAAGTTCAGAAGAAGGTACGCTGGAAATTAAACATCAGCGCTCCTACAAAAGACGAACAAGAACTAGGAAATTCGACTCGGAAGCTTCGACAGGTAAATTTATTGTAACAAAGCTATTATACTAAACACAAAAATATGCCAAGCAGGGCAATCAATTGTTTAAATATGTGTTTGGAATTTTCTAAAACTTACTTATTTTAAAAGTTTCGTGTGAATTAGACACATTTTTGCCAAACTGTTAAGAGTAAGTGAAGTAAGTGTCACTGGACCTGAATGCCTGAGGTTCCTATTTTAAATAAATATTATAAAATATTTATTTCTTGTTTAATTTAAAACTTTTCTTTTAACTAAAGGTCAAATTCACATTCCTTTCAAATTCTTTTCAGTCTACTAAACTTTTCGCCTGTAGTCAAAACAACCGCGCATCCCGCGGGTATATAAACCCGCGAATTTTCAATTAAAATTATTATGCTTTGAGATCGAGATAAATTTCGACTAAAGAGCCGCTCTAAAATCTAAGCTAATTTTAACCAAAAACTGCCCGTTTTTTCCTAAAACTTCGCACCTTTTCCAACCAAATTGCCCCGCCTTTCGGCCACTCCAACCGGGATTGGGAAACCGCGCCCTCAGTTATTTTACGTGCTATTTCTGTAACCCCGCCCCGTCGGGTACTTGGGTATCCCGCCTGGGGTTTGTAGTCTTTTTGTAATAAAAGAAGTATACGGGGTCACAGACCTGTGCATGGTCTGGAAATGCCCCCCTTTATTGGAGGATTTACTCCCCCCGTTTTATTGCCCCCCCCCCCGCCAAAAAATGAAAAAGGACCCTAAAATTATGACGCCATTTTTGACCTTTGATGATGACGCCATCATCGTCAATTTTTTGCAGTTTTAGCCTATTTCAATGTATTTTAAGCGAATTTAGTCCTATTTTTACCTTATTTTCGGTTTTTTGTCCCTTTTTTCCTTTTCCTTTCTTTTTTTCTTTTTTTTTCTCGTTTTTTTTATCCCCTGCTTGCCTCCCCGTTTTATTGCCCCCCCCGTTTCAAAAAAGTTGCCCCCCGTGCCCCCCGTTTTGGAATTGTCCCTCCCAATAAAACCCCGGGGGAGGCAGAGCACAGGTCTGGGGTCAGATAACCTACGGCTACATCCATAGGTGTTTTTGGTCGGGTCCGCTAGAGGGTGGGGTGTCCACCCCCGGGTAGAAGGCAAAATTTTTTTAGGGGGGGGTCCGGACCCCCCTGGCTTTTTAGGGGGGTCGACCCTGGTGCGAGATTTCAAACTTAGGGGGGGGGGGTCAGGGGGGTCCAACAAGTAGCGTTCGGTAGCAGAACTTTCATTCCTCAGCGCAAAAACACGGCCAAACCGCACGTTACAGTATTAGCTCTTTAAAAAAGGGGCTCTCTAACCGTGGGATCCCAGCTCTTCGGCGTATCGGATTCCATTCCAATGTAACGGGGATTAAGCTTGCCTCTATGTTTCGAGAATAGAGGAGGTTCTCGTCCTGGAGCCCCGTCAACCATGCATCAGTAGTTTCTCAGGTATGCATTAGGGCGCACTGAACTGAAGCCAAAGAACCTCACGGGCCGCATCTATTTTAAAAAAACTATGATTAAACCTTTAATGGTTTAAAAGTATCCCCACCTGACCCCCTCTAGGTTTCAAAATCTTCCACCGCGGGTCTTCCACCGTAGAAAGCTAGGGATGTTCGACCCTCCCTAGGGCTAGGATCCCCTAGATTTTGAAATTTCATTTACCCGGGGTAAACACCCCCTAGCTTCGGTGACCGTGTTCATCAATGAGTATACTCGTATCATGTAATAGTGACCGTAGACGAGGAGAGGGGAGGTGGTCGAAGTATATCCACACCACCCCACCCCCTCAGTAGCCTTGAAAATTCAGACCTCGAGCAATGTTTTCTTCTTTTTAAAAAATAAAAAAAAATCATTTTTTAACCCCTAAAAACATTTCAGTGAAAAAAAGTATAGGATCTGATCTGAGCTGTACAGTAACATTTTAACATATAAAATAAATATAAAAAGTGTATGTAACTCTGTGCGCACATTAAAAAAAAATTGAATAAAATAAACAAGAAAGTTGGCATTTTATATTTTAAGATTAACAATGTTCTGTAGTCGTTCTTGATTATTTATTTATTGTAAAATTTGAACTTGTATAAAGCCACAGCTTCCCCATCTACCTCATTAGAACATATGGTAAATAAATACATTGGGCTTACCCCAAAGAAAATACCTTTAGAAACTTGTAAATTTGACATGTGTATCTCTCAGTGAAAGGGAAGGTGTAAGAAGGTTCATCTCAGTTTGGTGAAAATTAAATGTTGGAAATGATAAAAAATTATAAAAAAAATTAAAATATTTACCTCATATTTAATAAAAAAGTTTCAATTTTGATTTTTTTGCAACCGAGAAAAATATCTAGTGAGTGAGGTCTAAGGTATGCCACAAAAAATATTCATGACTGCGACAGACAGTACAACACTTCTAAAAATTATGAAAATATAATAAGAAGAAAAGTAAAAGTGCCTATAATTACGTCAGACCTGTGCACGGTCTGGAAATGCCCCCCGGAATATTAGTGGCTGTTCCCCCGTTTTATTGCCCCTTCCCCTGCCCAAAAATGAAAAAGTACCCAAAAATTATGGCACCATTTTGACTTATTGTGATGCCATTATTGCATTTTTTTGCAGTTTTTAGCCTATTTCAATGCTTTTTAAACCATTTTAGACCTATTTTTGCTTAAATTTCGTCTTTTTTTGTCCCTTTTTCTCTTTTTTCCTTCTTTTTTCTCTTATTTTCTCCTTTTTTCTCTTGTTTTTTCATTCTTCCCTGCTTGCCCCGCACCCCGTTTTATTGCCCTCCATAGGTGTCCGACCTGCCCGGACTGCCCGGACCGCCCCCCCCCTGAGGACCGGTCCAGGGTACCCCTCCCCCCTAGCGCCCATTTTGGACCCTCCCCCCCCCTGAAAATCCCGGTCCAGGCCGACCCCCCCCCTAAAGGCGTTTTTGACAATCTCTTAATATAAACGTTTTCACCTCTTATCTATATATAAGAGGTGTTGAATTTTGGCATATCGTCCAAACGACACAGCAGCTGGGATACCGTTATCCATATTATGAAAATAACACATAGGAAGTGTGTTTGATATGTAAATAAAATAATTGCTGAACAACTATGGTGCAGCCAAAAATAAACTAAGTTATTTTTGAAATTTGCATAGCTTATGCATTTATCTTTAAATACATATAATACTTCAAACTAATTGAAATTAAAATAGCAAATCATTTTTTCATGAAAATTATGGTACTTTTGCTCATAGGAGCTAGAAATACTGACAAAAAACTGCTTTGAATTCCTATATGACAAAAAATACTAAAACAATAAGCAGAAGTTTCGTTTCTACTGAAGTCTTCATCAGGCGCAAGCATCAAAAAGTTAAAACCACTAAAAAGGGTTTAATTGCAGTCTTCTCAAAAATAACGCTTCTCACTCTAATATTTATACTTTCTAACATATTGGAATGATCTTGGTGGTAAAAACTGTTTACTCTAAATTGTAAAAAGCACAATAAAAAAGCCAGATCTTGATTGATTTTTTTTAAAAAAATTTTTTTGTTTAATAACATAACAGTTATTATAAATACACCATGATAATAACAGCGTGTGTATTTAGCTATGTATATCTTTTGTATTATTATTTTTTAATTTGGTGCAAATTAATTATTTAATTCTTAATATTTTAGGTTCATTTTTTGGTTTTTGATTAGGCTTGCTTATAGGTCACCCAAGGGGGGGTGGTAGGGGGGGGTCGCCCCCTACCTGTGAATGTTATAATTATTAATGGAAAAACAAATTTAAAAATTACATTTTTTTTTACTCTAAATAATAACCTAACTGGAGGTAATTCGCAAAAAATTAAAGTTTAAAAAAGCAGATTAAGGCTGGTTCATACTTATACATACGTTTATACACTGGTTTTGTCCTTTGGACTTTGTCCAAAGGAGTTTTTACATAAGTATGAACCAGCCTTTAGACTGAAGAAAATTTTTCTTTTGCAACAGAGTAATATCAAACTGGAATAATTTATTTGAGAATCAAATCTCAGCTGCTTCTATATTTGCGTTTAAAAAAAGTCTTAGTAATGAATGACTCAAGCTAGTGCTTAATTAAGCCTTTGAGTCATTTTCTAGTAAACTCAAGTTTTTGTTTTATCAAATATTCAGCCGTTATTGGCTCGCATAAAGGTTAAAAAAACGTTAATAATTGTGTTAGTATTTTTTATTTTTGATTGATTAAAATTTTTGTGATATTGCTTTACTAGAATAAACTATTTGATTTGATTTGATATATATTTAGATCACAACTGCCGCATTTCATTCATGCGATTAAGGGCTGGTTCATACTTATGACAAAACGTCCTTTGGACAAAGTCCAAAGGACAATTTTATAAAAGCCAAAACGTCCTTTGGACAAGCCAAAACGTCCTTTTGACTTTTGCCTTTGGACGAAGTATGAACGCTACTTAGAATTTGTCCTTTGGACAAAGTCCAAAGGACAAAATCCAAAGGGAAAAGTCCAAAGGACAAAAGTATGAATACGTTGTCCTTTGGATTTTGTCGTTTGGACTTTTTCCTTTGGACTTTTTCCTTTGGACTTTTAACTTTGGATTTTGTCCTTTGGACAAAGTCCAAGGATAAAAGTCCTTTGGACTTTGTACTAAGGACGTTTTGTCATAAGTATGAACCAGCCCTAAG
>JASAMX010017383.1:0-11228 GCA_030248175.1 Microlaimidae sp. YZB2_3
GGGTAAAACCCGGACGGACGGACCGTCTAAAAACGCAAATATCTCAAGAAATACATAAGATTTATAAAAAATAAAGATATTTTTGCAATCTCCAGATCACGAGCTTCACGTTTATTTGCTTATTTTTGTGTTTTTGTTTATATTAAAAAAATTAAAATCTTCCGGGTTTCCTTGACGCGGGTATTTGTTGACACACTTACCGTAAGTTTATTTATTTTATTTACCGAAAGTTACTTACCTTACCTTACACTTACCGAAAGTTTATTTTCCATGAATTAGTAAAATTAAATATGTTCCATAAATTAAAATTAAACTTTTTGAAATTAAAACTGTATATAAATATAATTCTGTATTAAACTGCCAGTGCTTCTTTTGCAAAACTCATGATGGAAGTAATATTTCGTTCGCAATATAAATTGAAATAAAATTTTAAATACGCGGTATTTTTTATCGTTTGAACGCGCGGCCGTTTTTTTTGTTTTTTTTTGTATTCAAATTAAAAACTGGACAGTAGATCCTCAAGTCTTGATTTAAGGTGTATTTAGAAACCATTTAATAACTCTGTATTTTACAGATCATTTAACCATAAACATAGTTTATTATATAGAATTGTAGCTAATTATTGTAAATAAATGTTTTGATTGAGCTAATGTACTTCGAAATTGGAAAAATTGCACCCTTAAAAACTTGGTCATGCGAACTAAAAACCCGGAAGATTTTATTTTTTTAAATATAAAAAACCAACTTTTAAAA
Organism: Microlaimidae sp. YZB2_3; assembly: GCA_030248175.1. NCBI lineage: Eukaryota > Metazoa > Nematoda > Chromadorea > Desmodorida > Microlaimidae > Microlaimidae sp. YZB2_3. The sequence continues at coordinate 754 of JASAMX010017383.1, forward strand.
CCTGTTACATATTTAGTAGAATGCCATAAGCATCAATTTAATGTGTTTACTTCATAATTTTATGCAGTATTTATTGAGATATTTGCGTTTTTCGACGGTCCGGCGGTCCGGGTTTTACCCCTTCAATTTCCGTCAGTCCGTCTGGGTGGTCCGGGTTTTACCCCTACCAAAGAAAAATAAAAAAAAAAAAAAACATGAACTATTTGAAACATTAAAAAAAAAAAAAGAATGCTTACACATAATTTGTTCGAATTAAAATCAAAGTAGTTTAGAAAAAAAAAAAAAAGCTTATGAATTAAAGCTACTACTAAAAACCCCGGATTTAGACAGAATAAAAAAAAAAATATTAGAATTTTTTTTAACAACAAAATACTTTTTATGCAGATAGTGTGTTGATTACAAGAAGTTGTCAATGTGTAAAAAAAAAAAAAAAAAAAAAAAAAAAAAAAAAAAGGCAAAGCCAAATTTTGTCGCAATTCTAAAAATAAAAAAAAAAAAAAAAAAAAAAAAAATTTATTCCACTTGTATGTATATTTTAAGGCACTTGAGTTTGTTGCAATATAAGGGATTAAAAAGTAAATTATCCTTACAGACGAAATATTGCTTTAAAAAAAAAACAAAAAAAAAAAAAATTAAATTAAACAGCTTTATGTGTAAGAACACTGGAATAAAATTGCCAGGCTTTAATGACTCACAAAGCGCAGTTATAATGCTCCGGTTTCAAATTAATCCCGGTTTGAGGATTATTGTTTCTATAACCAAGGAAGATAAAATTAAGTGTAGATTTCGAGCACAAAGGTAACAGAAGGTCTTTACGATAATTAACGCTAAAACATACCTCCTGCGGGACTAATTATAGTTATGAGATAGTCTATTAATTGTGAAAACTTCAGTATACCCCCCTTTGACCCCAACTTTTTTTAGGGTGCAGCTCCCATACGTTGCATTCAACCAATATAGAAAATCGTAAAAAAATTTAGGTGATATTGGGGGTAGGGGTAAAACCCGGACCACCCAGACGGACTGACGGAAATCGAAGGGGTAAAACCCGGACCGCCGGACCGTCGAAAAACGCAAATATCTCAATAAATACTGCATAAAATTATGAAGTAAACACATTAAATTGATGCTTATGGCATTCTACTAAATATGTAACAGGTTTTAAAAGTTAGTTTATATTTAAAAAAATAAAATCTTCCGGGTTTTTAATTCGCATGACCAAGTTTTTAAGGGTGCAATTTTTCCAATTTCGAAGTACATTAGCTCAATCAAAACATTTATTTACAATAATTAGCTACAATTCTATATAATAAACTATGTTTATGGTTAAATGATCTGTAAAATACAGAGTTATTAAATGGTTTCTAAATACACCTTAAATCAAGACTTGAGGATCTACTGTCCAGTTTTTAATTTGAATACAAAAAAAAAACAAAAAACGGCCGCGCGTTCAAACGATAAAAAATACCGCGTATTTAAAATTTTATTTCAATTTATATTGCGAACGAAATATTACTTCCATCATGAGTTTTGCAAAAGAAGCACTGGCAGTTTAATACAGAATTATATTTATATACATTTTTAATTTCAAAAAGTTTAATTTTAATTTATGGAACATATTTAATTTTACTAATTCATGGAAAATAAACTTTCGGTAAGTGTAAGGTAAGGTAAGTAACTTTCGGTAAATAAAATAAATAAACTTACGGTAAGTGTGTCAACAAATACCCGCGTCAAGGAAACCCGGAAGATTTTAATTTTTTTAATATAAACAAAAACACAAAAATAAGCAAATAAACGTGAAGCTCGTTATCTGGAGATTGCAAAAATATCTTTATTTTTTATAGAGCTTATGTATTTCTTGAGATATTTGCGTTTTTAGACGGTCCGTCAGTCCGGGTTTTACCCCATCGATTTCCGTCAGTCCGTCCGGGTGGTCCGGCTTTTACCCCCACCCCAGTTCTAAAAATCGCGTCTGAAACGCAGAATATCTAAAAAGGTACTAAATGCTCAGTACTAAATTTAGAGGTTTTTTGCGTACGGCTGCTGGCTAGGCACAAATTTTTTTCTGTTTGAAACATGCAGAAACGTATTATGGTTGAATTATATCTGGCTGACGCTGAAAATTGTGCGGTTAAAGGGATGAAGGGACCAATTAAAATTGTGCGGTAATCACTTTTTTTTTAAACCAAATAAGAACGCAGAATTTTTTTTAATCCCACCTTTTCACAAAATATACGTAAATTAACCAACTTTAGCCCTTAAAAAGTTTGCATTTAGGTTCCAAATTAAGTAATTTGATAAATAATTATAATAATACAGTTTTTAATCTTTGTTATTACCCGTTTTAGTAAAAAATTTTGAATGTTTTTGTTGTTAAATATTCGATTCAATACTGCAAATATCGCGGCGTCAGCTAGATTTTATTTGCCTATAGAAAACATTAAATTTAGTATACCAAATGCCAAAATTTTCAATTAAACTTTATAATTCCGAATCTATATCTTAATTTTCTTTTAATAAATGTTTAATGTAGTTTATATTATATGTAAATGTTTGGCGATTAATCGATCGGTAAATCTTCGATAAGAAATAAAATGCATATGATGTCGTTTTTTCATAAGCATGGGTCACACGCAGCTGATTGGTCGATTACTATTATAAATAGTACACATTATTTTAATATTTTTGCGCGGTTTTCCAACCCAATAATTAAGTTGATTTAACCATTATGAACGCATTTTTAGATCTCAATCTTGGTTACATGAAATTCAAGGATTAGAATTAAGAAAATTTTATTGTGTAAACTAATCTCCAAATTTATTTGCTTATCTACAGCTATTTACTGTTATATTTCTTGTACTAAAATTTGCGATTGCAAGTAAACTTCAACATTTAATCCTTGAAATCGATGGTTAAAACTCTCCCATTTAAAGTTTTAAGGATCTTTACAGAGTTATGACGTTATAGAGCCAAATAGAGTTAGGAAAAAATTTATCTCCAATGAACATAATTTTTAGCTCCTCCCACAACTGTTCCTATAGAGCAAAATATTTATGACATGATCACGAACACTATATGACATTTCAGAGTCCTTAAAATTCTTATGTGATTGAAGTTGAAATTGAAATTGAAGTTTATGACATGTCCTCACATTGAAGTTTGAAAAATACGTTTAAAACTATCAACTCCTGTTATTTTTTTAATAGACTGCACAGTCATACAGACCATTGTGAGCACTAATCAACTGCATTTCCGCCCACTTCAAGTTATCTAGTGCTTTCAGCTGGAATCTTAGAGCGACGCCGGGCCGGGCCGGACAAAAGGAAAAGATGAATAGGGGGCTGGACCACACCGAGCCAGGAGTTATTTAGCCTTATTTGGGGTGGACGGTTGTGGACGGTTGCGGACTGACCTGCTCTAATTTACTTGGTATTAACTACTCCGCTTTTTCTAAATAATAATATATCAAAAAATACGGCAGAAAGTTGGGACGTGCCGCCTTGACCCGCTTACAGCTCTGAGGTAAACAGTAGGATTTTGAAGTTTCACGATTGAATCACATGTCCCTTTAAAGTTTTATCTCTTAGTCCGGCCCGCCAGAACTAAAAATCTGGGCCCAGTCTGGCCTGCCAATTTTAGTTAAAGATCACGGCTCAATCCGGTTCAAACCGCGGGCTAGCCGGACCCGCTCACAAATCTGATATAGTATGTTAAAAGCCTCTACAGAATTACAACACTACAAAATTACTTTAAGCCAATAAACGCTGGACAAAAAAAATCGAATTACTACAAATTTTACATGCACCCCAATATCCACGCCCTGTTTTTAGCCTCTTGCCACTAAAATACGCACCGTCATAATTTTACCTGGCATTTGAGGTTGTTTATAAATTGAGATAAAAATTTTCATTGGTCCAGATTGTGGCACAGTGGCAGACTGTCTGCTTTTATACTTATGGGGCTATATGGGGCTAAATGACTGCATCGAGTTCCATTCTGATAATTTTGATTGTTTCTTAATATTGATATGTAGTACTTGGTTGCGCAGTTAAGCCCGCTTCACACTGAGGTGGCAATGCCACCGGTGGGAATGCCACCGCCACCGGTGGGAATGCCACCTGTGGCATTGCCACTGCTAGGTTCACACTGGGGTGGCATTGCCACCGCTGAAGAGCATTTCGTCCGCGTGTAGAGCTAAGAAAATGTCGGTAACTTTTTTTACTTTTTACTCTTTTTTTACTCTTTTTCATTATTTCCCAGCTGTTTGCCTGGTTAATTCTGTCAATGTATGTTTTTTCTCGCTTGTAATAAAGTTCCGGACGGTTCCGAACTTGATCAGAAGTTCATCCGAATCAGTAGCCATATTTTTTAAAAGTTTTATTTCTAAAAGGTGGTCGAAGAAACCTTAACGAAATTAAAAGTTTTCTTTGTAATTAATATAGGTAAACGATTTTACGTTTTCAAACGTTTTTAAATTTTTTTAATAACCCTGTTTAGAAACTGTGTGGCAGAAAAATTTGCAAATCTTTGCAAATTTTCGCACTGCGAGCCTGGCCGCGCAACAAAAAAAATAAAAACAAAGCGGAGCGAAAATTTTGTGTTTAAATGAGTAAAAGTCGTTTTTTTTTATCTTAAGATGTTAAAACTTTGATTTGAAAACTTGATTGAAGTTGAAATTGAAATTGAAGTTTATGACATGTCCTCACATTGAAGTTTGAAAAATACGTTTAAAACTATCAACTCCTGTTACTTTTTTAATAGACTGCACAGTCATACAGACCATTGTGAGCACTAATCAACTGCATTTCCGCCAACTTCAAGTTATCTAGTGCTTTCAGCCGGAATCTTAGAGCGACACCGGGCCGGGCCGGACAAAAGGAAAAGATGAATAGGGGGCTGGACCACACCGAGCCAGGAGTTATTTAGCCTTATTTGGGGTGGACGGTTGTGGACGGTTGCGGACTGACCTGCTCTAATTTACTTGGTATTAACTACTCCGCTTTTTCTAAATAATAATATATCAAAAAATACGGCAGAAAGTTGGGACGTGCCGCCTTGACCCGCTTACAGCTCTGAGGTAAACAGTAGGATTTTGAAGTTTCACGATTGAATCACATGTCCCTTTAAAGTTTTATCTCTTAGTCCGGCCCGCCAGAACTAAAAATCTGGGCCCAGTCTGGCCTGCCAATTTTAGTTAAAGATCACGGCTCAATCCGGTTCAAACCGCGGGCTAGCCGGACCCGCTCACAAATCTGATATAGTATGTTAAAAGCCTCTACAGAATTACAACACTACAAAATTACTTTAAGCCAATAAACGCTGGACAAAAAAAATCGAATTACTACAAATTTTACATGCACCCCGATATCCACGCCCTGTTTTTAGCCTCTTACCACTAAAATACGCACCGTCATAATTTTACCTGGCATTTGAGGTTGTTTATAAATTGAGATAAAAATTTTCATTGGTCCAGATTGTGGCACAGTGGCAGACTGTCTGCTTTTATACTTATGGGGCTATATGGGGCTAAATAACTGCATCGAGTTCCATTCTGATAATTTTGATTGTTTCTTAATATTGATATGTAGTACTTGGTTGCGCAGTTAAGCCCGCTTCACACTGAGGTGGCAATGCCACCGGTGGGAATGCCACCGCCACCGGTGGGAATGCCACCTGTGGCATTGCCACTGCTAGGTTCACACTGGGGTGGCATTGCCACCGCTGAAGAGCATTTCGTCCGCGTGTAGAGCTAAGAAAATGTCGGTAACTTTTTTTACTTTTTACTCTTTTTTTACTCTTTTTCATTATTTCCCAGCTGTTTGCCTGGTTAATTCTGTCAATGTATGTTTTTTCTCGCTTGTAATAAAGTTCCGGACGGTTCCGAACTTGATCAGAAGTTCATCCGAATCAGTAGCCATATTTTTTAAAAGTTTTATTTCTAAAAGGTGGTCGAAGAAACCTTAACGAAATTAAAAGTTTTCTTTGTAATTAATATAGGTAAACGATTTTACGTTTTCAAACGTTTTTAAATTTTTTTAATAACCCTGTTTAGAAACTGTGTGGCAGAAAAATTTGCAAATCTTTGCAAATTTTCGCACTGCGAGCCTGGCCGCGCAACAAAAAAAATAAAAACAAAGCGGAGCGAAAATTTTGTGTTTAAATGAGTAAAAGTCGTTTTTTTTTATCTTAAGATGTTAAAACTTTTTAGTTATAATAAAATAAAATCACTTTCGAACGTTTTAAAATTAAATAAAACAAGTTTCGAAGTGTTTTACTCCTTTGAAAATGACTACCAGCGCCTGTATATTTTTGTTTTGTTGCGCGGCCAGGATCGCAGTGCGAAAATAATCGCAGTGCGATTAAAGCAGCATAGAGTGCGAAAGAAGTCGCAGTCCCCACTGCGAGAAAACTAACACTGTGTTAAAAATCGCAGCGCGGGAAAACTTGCAGAAAATGGCGGATTTTTGCAAGAAAAGTTGCACACGAATTCAAAAGTGCGACTTTTCTTGCAAAATTTTGGTCAAAAATTTAGTGTACAGTCGGACATTCTCTTGTGTTATATATTCTTGCTAAAACCGACCTACCCCTCCCCCACCTCCCCCGTCTCTATCAACTTCAAACAATTACAAAGTGATTTGTCTTTTTTTTTTTTTTTTGGAAGATTTAACACATAAATGTGATAAATGTTTGTTCACAAGACTTATTTTTTTACTTCACATTTGCTTTCCCATTTACTATTTTAAAGACTTTTTTCGAGCATAATTTTAGCGATTTTAAACTACCACTCTTACCTTTCTCTCTATTTCGACCTACCAAAACTCATATCTCTTCTCCGCAGGCGGTTTTTGAGATTTAGCTCCGTGAAATGACCCTCCCCTTAGTCAGAGTTTGGCCTTTATCCTGGGGTAAATATCCCTCAAATATGCGTCTAAGCGTCGGTTGGTCGGAACCTATGGTTGAAATCCAGCAGTGTTTCCTCTACTGCATTTTTGTATTTTTTTATACTGTGGTTGGAAAACATTGTTTTTCTATTTAGAAAATAAGGTAATTACAAAATTACTAGCTTGCTGCTCCGTCTTCGTCTAGCCATTATTTTGAAGCTTCGCCCAATTTATAATACTTATTAAGCGTTTAAAACACAAAAAATAAGTTTTGAAATGCTCATGAAACGACATTTAAAACGGATTATTTTATTTTAAAAAGAGTTGTGGAGCTCTCTTCGCTTTATTTAGCCAGAACTCGAGAAATTAATATTTGTTGGTAAAGATCGTTGGTTGAAATACAAACATAGCTACAAAACACTGAAACCAGTTTTAGCTGGAACTAACGATTTTTTTATTTGTACTGATGTTTTGCCTTTCTGCGGCTGTTCACATTGTAATATTTGTAGCTTAGCCAAGTTAAATCTTGTATTCACCTCTTGCAACAATTACACAAAAAGAAAAACACAGTAATTAGAATCGTTTGTACGTTATAAAAAGCAATAGATGAAAATTTATAGGAATAAAATGAAAATTTATATATGAAATTATTATAAAATGTATTAGAAAATATTAATATATTTTTTGTTTTGTACGTAAAGTATATGTTAGGTAAGTACATGTGTATCTATAATTAAAAAAAACCTAACGTTCTCTATTTGAAACATATAAATTCTTACAATTACTTCCGATTCAATTTTAGAGCGCTTATAATAGTTAAACTATTCGGCATGTTTTAAGAACACGCCATTAATAAATGTATCATCATAAATATTTTATCGTTTATTCTATTTATATTGATACACTTAATTTTTTAATAAATTTTTACAACTATTTATTTTAGTATAACAATAATATAAAATCTTCCCTGCAAGCAAAAAACTTTTTACAAACGTGTAAAAAATTTGATGCAGTGTTTACTTTAAAATTTAAAACACCTGACTAAATTTTTAAATTTGTTATTTTATTTAAATTTGTCATATTCCAATTCAATTTTGATGGTTTATACAATATTCGATTAGACCTTGGTTTTTTCGCCGTCCGGATTTTCCATGCAAATTTAAAACATTTTTTGCACCAGTCCGGATTATTCTCGAGAGGCGCTCGGGTGCATAAAGTTAGCCTCTCGAGCGAGCCTCTCGAGCACCTCTCGAGCGCCTCTCGAGAGCGTTTTTGGGCATTTATTAATGAAATTTAATTAATTAGGCACGTTTTTACACTAAAAACACTCTAGAACTGCAAAAGGAATGCAATTCATGTAAAAAAAATTGATTTAAAGCATTATAAATCAGTTTTTGTATCGGGTTATTTACTTTTTCGAGAGGCGCTCGAGAGGCGCTCGAGAGGCTGGCGGTTTTGATAATTATTAGACAATTTAAACGATTTAAATGGGTTTTCTTGCATCTAAGGAAAGAAATCAACGTCTACTTTTAGATTAAACATTACTTTAGTGAATTCAGGGTCGATTTTACGAGAAAAAAGTTAGCCTCGTGAGGCTCACGAGGCTGACGCCTTACGAAAATTTTCCGGACGGGGAAAATTTTGTGGTTAATTTTGAGTGGAAAAGCCGGACCGGGTGACATGTTCATGTTTATCTTTTTTAGTGACAGAAAAAAAGAAAAATACGTTAAAAAATTTCATAATACGTAAATAATAGAATTCAAAGGGCTTTTTTTAGAAAATAATATGTTTTGACGAAAGTTTTTTATTAAAATAGGGTAGTGCATTTAATTTTGGCACTTTTCCAAATTGGGCATTTTTGATTTTGGACTATATCTTTGGTAATCCTGGACGGAATACGACGTTTGATAGCTCAAATGAGAGCTGATTATATGTAGATTACTGTCGTGAGCTTTTTATTTGTTATGTTATGATATTTTCATGTGAAATTGTGTGATTTATAAAAAATAAAATTGTTACTCGTTTTTAGAACATGGACATATCATGATTACGCAATAAATTGGTTTAAAAATTAAACTGTCCTTGTCAAATTTAGTTTATTTTTCGAATTTTTAGTCCCCGTGGTTCTACGTTGCGTCTGTGGTGAGCAATCGTTATAAAATAAAATAGTGTAATTTCGGCACACATATTGCTGTAGGTAAAAACGGATTGAATTAAGTAGTCGGGTGTTAAATTGTAGTTGTAAATAGTTAAAAGACAACGTTGAAATGTGTAGGGGTCATAGCACTGCACTTAAACTCGATTAAGGGGGTTCTTTTAAAAAGTGCCGAAATTAAATGCACTTTTTTCCCAAATTTTTCTCATTTTGATACCATTTGGCATTTTAGCTGTAACTTTTTGCCAGTTACACGTTGAACAACACGTATAAAAGCTTAAATTAAAGAAAACTGTCTGGAGATAATGATAGGCTTTTAAATTTTTGAAAATGATGATTTTTTGACTGAGAAACAATCGATTGTTTGTAAAGTGCCGAAATTAAATGCACACATTTAATTTTGGCAATTTTTCATTTTTTTAAAAACTCATTTAGTTAAATAAAAAAACTACTTTCGTACGGTGAAAGTTTTGTGACGCAACGCAGTATCGTGAAAGCTTCAAACTGAGCTATCAAACATGAAAATCGGGCCATACAGTGAAAAGTTACATCGAAAAAACAAGAAAGTGCCGAAATTAAATGCACAACCCTATCAAGGCAGTGTTGTTTTTAATAAGCACTTTCTTTGCACACAATATAGTAATGAAAATATTTAATGCATCACACACCTACATTGGTATTTAGATAATGATACAACTCCGAAGTGGAAAAATTCCCCTTGAAAATTATATTTTCTTTTGTGCTATTTAATCGCTACAGATTTCATTTAAGTGTATGCATTTGTAGAAAGATTTTAAAAACTTTCTTTTAGTTTTAAAAACAATAAAAAAATTTTCAGTTCAAAAAAATGGTTTTATTGGGTTTATTAAAAAATCGTAAGAATTTACAAAAACTTTTTAAAACAAACTGCCTTTTTATGCACAGGTTTTTAAATTAAGAAACGATTTATCCCTGAAAATGTACGTTATATTTTGTTTGAGATTGAAGTTTAATAATATTGTTTGTTCAACGCAAATTATTTGATGAGTTTTTAAAAAATCTTAATTTCTTTTAAAAAAAACTTGGATTTTATGTGTTTTTTTTTAATTTTTGAATGGCAATATATTGGTGAATTTTTAACAGTTTAGACAATTAAAACTTTTTTAAGCTCAGAATGGGGAATTTTTTAATTTTGGTTTCACTGAAAAAAATAAATATTATTACAAAAACCCAATCATTTTAGAATTGCACTTTTAAATAGATAATTTTAAATGAGTCCTTATATTTTGTGTTAATACAAGTATTATTTTATTTAGGCTAACAGAACGTCATTGTAATGGCAGAATGAGTCGCACCATATAAAATACTTCATGGCAGCGCGTTTGTAGGATTTTGGGGTAGTGTAGTAGAATGCAACTGTGTACTGCAGCGGCACTGGGGGTTACAATTGTTGATTT
>JASAMX010017388.1:0-30274 GCA_030248175.1 Microlaimidae sp. YZB2_3
CTTGCTTTCAATTATTTTAGCTTTTCAACAAGTCACCGAGTGGTTTTAAGCGCAAAGTAAGCAGTATAATTTATACCAAAATCGCTGCAGGACAAGTTATTATGGAACACTTTGAAATGAAGCAACGTTTTTTCGACGAGATTTTCTACGTGTGTGTCTTTTCCGGTATAACTAGCCGGTTGGCTAGTTACACCAACAATTTCCTATTTTATCGGCGGATTTTCCATCAAATAGGACGCATTAGGGCTCTGTCTATCAAAATCCGATGTTTTTAAAAACGAAAGCAAACTGTCTATCCTGCATTGTTTTCTGGAAATAATATGCCAAACGGATCGTTTGACTGTCACAATTATAGTCAAGCTAAGAACGCGTGATTCGATGACTGTATACTGTTTTTCTTAAAAGCGAAGTCTGACAAAAAGTGTGATTGCGAAATTTAATTTGGCAACATTTTTTAATGTAACTATTGATAAAACAAACTGAACAACAGAGTAACTAAAAATATGAATCAATAAAAATAATCGTTATGGAATCAAAAGCTTTCTCGCTAAAATTTCGCTTATTTCAAACGCTGATTTTAAAATTAAAACAGAACGTACAAAAAAACAAACGAATATTTAAAAAAATTTAAACGATTGAAATTTTAAAACATTAAATTACAATGTTTTGGTAATAAAATATTGGGGGTTAACAGTTTTCGATTATTTTTATTAAGAAAAAGTGGTTTTAAATGCGGTAGAAATAACGGCTATCGTCCCCAATGCTGAGACACAAGACGATATTTACATTTTGCTTTAAAACGCAATAATAATCAGAAAGAATTTATTAAAACCAATTTATTTTAAGTAATTTCTTATTTTTCGGCGTTTGCTAATTGTAAAAACAGTAGCACCTGGCGAAATTAGCGTATGAGCCAGTAAAACAATGAAACCAATTTTTATGTTGCCATGTGATGTGAAGAAGAAAACTTTGAAGTAAACCAATTTTTAATTTTAAAGCTTAAATTTTAAAATATTTCCTTATTTTATATTCTTACCGTATTTTTTTAAACAACTTACTAAGAATAAATATCATGAGTGGTAGAAACTTCATTTGGAGCATAACATATCATATGTTTTTAATTTTCAAAACACTCATTTTATAAAATTGTGTATTTTTACGCTTACACAACGGAAACATCCTGAAATGCCACCAATTTTTAATTAAAATTTTAAATATTTTTCTTCCATCTTCTAAACGGGGCATATTTTTCAGCTTAGCAAATTGAAACCCCGTGATGCAACTTCTCTGCCGATGGTAAAATCTAACCAACACCAAACCAGGTGAACTGTTACCATGTAAATTGGTTAAATAAGACGCTTACCTTACAACAGCTGCGATACAATTATATCGTTATATTGCCAGCATTCAATGAAATAAAACAGGATTTTAAATCTTGAGGAAGTTATAAATTCTACGCTTACCGTACAAAAACCGTGAAAAGGAATGTAGCGGCGTCTATATTGAAACCCACTGAGATCCTGACGTAACTTTTGTCCTGATGGTAAAATCTAACCAAAATCAAACCAGGTGAACTTTTACCTTTTAAAATGAAAAATAGGACGCTTACGTTACAGCAGCTGCGATACAATGATAGTTTACACCGCCAGCGTAGGTGAAATATACTTTCAAAAATTACAAGTTATATGTTTACCGTATAGAAACCATGAGAAGGTATGAAGCGGCGTCTATGGTGCATGACGCCATCGCCTTTTAGTGCTTGAGAAGGAAAAGACTTCCGTCTGGTGGAAGGAGCCTTGGTAGGTCCGCCGATATAACCATTTTCCATGCAGAATAGCCGGCTTTTCCATTAATTTTTCATTTAAAATGCAATAAATTGCGTCGGTTTAACCTTTCACCTGTCTTTCCGACCTACCCACCACACTCGCACTGACATGGACTACTGGACTTGTGAACCAATGATAAATTCAATTAACGCAACTAATCCATTGTTTTTTAAATAGTACAGCGTCTCATGGACTACTTTGATTATTTGGAAATAGGGATACAAATATGGGCGTGATAAACAAATGAAGGATTATTATCAGCAGCTTTTTTACAGAACTGCTACTGAAAAACAAACAGTTAATTGCGGGTTTGGGAGTCTCACAAAAAATTCTATTTTTATTGTAATCTTGAAAAAAATTGCTGATTTTTAGCAAAAACGATGTTCTTATTTTTTTTCAAAATACGGTCTCAGTTCATTTTGACCTCTTCTCGAGCGCTCTACCTTACATGGATTCCAATTAGAGAATACTTCCACAAACAAAAACACAAAACACGTGCAATTTAACGCTCCAATCCTGTATGTACATATAAATATGATAGGGCGCTACAGATAGCGGGAGCTTAATAACGTCGCAGTTTGTCGCTATAGAATAGAGAACTCCACCTTGTCACACTTGAGGCGGAAAATTTGCATAATTGAGTACCTCTCTTCCTCTGTTTCCCTTGTTTCCCCAGCGCCATTTCTTAAACAGAGCCCAGCTCTCTGATTGTTCCCGAGCACTTGGTGGATAATTAATTGTGTCACAGGGTTAATAGCAACAGTTAACCTCTCACTAAATTCGTCCGATTTCACCCGCTTCAGGCTTCACCAGCTCCATTTTTTTCTATATCATCGTTATACCACGTATAGCGCGAAAAGTTTTACTTTACTAAATTTGAGTTTACTAGTTTTACAAGTTTTAATTCCAACTGCATCAGCTACTGTCTAACTCCTATACTAGAAAATCTAACATGTTTATCCAGTTTTCGACACTTATGATAATCAAACTGTTTCACCTGATTTCACCTGTTTCTGCAAACTTTTTTTGAAATAACTTTTTTAAGAATCTTCGATTCGCTTTTTTTCAGTTTTAATCTATCAACAAGATTTCCTACTCAACAAACGAATTCAGCGGCAAGAACGTGAAAGTATGTGTTTGTTGTGTTACTTCAAACAAGCGAAGATAAAGTTTTTGCATTCACTTCAGCCATTGTATGTTTTTGTTTTGCGTGAAAGAAAATGTATATAGATAGACAATAAGCATACCGGGCTAATGGAGCTAGTAGTTTATTAATAGTTAATTGTCGGATATCGATTTAAAAACAAGAGAAGCCAAGTTTTGCACAAAAATTGATCTCGTCATTCTCGGCTAAAGTACGGCCTTCATACAAGCGGTGTTCTCAGGAGGCTTTTCATTGTTTTGAAAAGTTCGGACACAAACCATTTTCTAGTGATACAATTTTAAAACTGGGAAAAAGCGTAACGGAAAACAACAAGACCAAAAATTATTGATAATACTTGAATACTAACCTTGATAGCTTAGTTTATTATTCATTTAGCCAAATAGCTATTCCTAAATTTCTGATATAGAATTTTTTTAGGTGGAATTTCTAAAAAAAATAATCTAATTTAATTGATATACTGGTACAAAGAATTTTATTTATTTTCCTATACTTGAATTAAGTCCACAAACGTGTTATAAAACTTGATTTTAATACTTAAAATTAGATTACATTAGATTTATTATAAACAATCTTTAAAAAGTTCTTTATTAAATGTTTCTCTTTTTATGTGTTTTCTTTCGCGGGGATGTGACTTCTCTAAAAAGTATGGGCAACAAAGCTAAATTTTGTAATTTCCCCTTGGTAGGTTTGTGCTCGGTGGTTTTTGTTGTTCACATAATCACATTCTTACCGACACAAACTACGAAATTTAGCTTTTTCGTTCATACTTGGATTAGTCACATCCCTGCGAAAAAAAGCACGCTATAAAGAAGTAGTGGATATATATTTTTTATAAATTTTTACATTTTAGTTTCTTTTTCAAATAACTATTTTAAAATATGTTTTACGAAAACGAAGTTTAACATCATATGCCGGTTTTTTTAACGAATATTCCACCTGGTTAGAATTATAAATTTTTTTAAAAATAAAAAAATAATTAAAACACCGGTAGGTTCTTAGGGTAAAAAAAATGTTAAGACACAAAACGCCTTGTACAAGTGGAAAAAATAAATTAACAAGAAGAAAAACTGACAAAAATAATTATAATTATAAAAAAGTTTTGGTGTCTACTAATTTTTTAAAATTACTCGTTAATTTATTTTCTACCCTGAGTGTATTTGATTTTTGTTCTTTGGTACAAATGAATCTAACATCAAAATTATTAATTTGAAACGAAATTGCGCATATGCATGCGTTTGCTGTATATCCTGCCACTATTTTTTTCACAAAATAGGAAAAAACAGTTACCATGTACTGACATTAAAATACGAAAATATATATTTACAATTTATTAATAGTTATTAGTAATTAACTTATTTTAATATTAACATATTAAAATTAGTTAATATTTTAGTTAATTAATTAATAAATGGAAAAAAATTTGATCAAATAGTTGGTAAATTATTTGTTGAGAAAAATAAATTTAATTTATAAGTTTGACTTTTATCATAAAATTACAGCTTATGCACATAATTATGAAGTTTAAAAAAAACCAAATCATTTAGTTGTACCCTAAAAAGTTTGACTTTAAAACAGAAAAAGCAAAATCGTTCAAGTCTTTCCGCAACGTCTTGTCTTAAAACAGATAAAGCAAAATGGTCTATGTGATCCCTGAAAAATATTGCCTTAAAATAGAAAAAAGCAAAAAAAGCAAAAAAAGCACGTGTGCCCCAAAATACTTGCCTTAAAATAGCGCTTCGCTGTTCCGACCGGTTTTACCTTGGTAACTAGGAATTTTACTCGATTGGGTTCGTCAGAGTCGACTCTAGATTTAAAGGGATTTCTCCCTCCGATGTTTTGCCCGTTAATTATTGTGATTTCGGTATCGACTAAGAAAAAGGACGGTTGATTGGATAGATCTGTGGTCCCGCCCTCCAGGCAGCTTTAAAGTACGGGGTTTTTAGAGCCGTAAGTAGGGAACTTGGAGCCGCCAGAAAAATTTTTTCTTTTTTTAGGCTTTGCTTAGGCTTAGGAATAGGTTTTAGCGATGTTTATTTTTGGCTCCAAGTTCCTCGGCTCCATCGACCCTAAACCAGCTTTAAGTCACGCCGTTTAGAAAAACGTTCGCCCGCAGAAAATGGTTCACCTTTTATTATGTATAATCTGCGATAATACTGATATACACAAAACGTTTACGGACGTTGAGGCATTTAATCTTCTTTTGTTTTCAAGTATTTTTGTACAAATTTTATAAAGTTTCTTTTTGATAAACATTTTTGGACTGCCTGAATATTTTGGCGCTTTTTGACTTCAGAGTGGTGCGGCGGGCGTTAACAAAAAAAAAGAAGGCGAGACTTCAGTTCTACCCAATCCGCTTCGAGCAGCAGAAGCGGGATTGGTCGAATATTCGTCTTGAAAATGTTCGTCCACTAGCGGCGACTCTTCTTCCAATATCGGCGGCAAATGCATACCAGAGATGTAAACGGACCGGGCCAGGTCGAACCGCAATTTTCACAATTTTTTAAAGTTTTTTAAAAATTTTTTTGTAAAATTTTTTCTCATTTTTTTGCAGTTTTCACTTTTTTTTTCTCTCGTTCTTTTACAAGCAAAATTATTTTAGGCCCGGCAGAACGCAAAAACGCGGCCCGGGTCGCCCCGGGTTACAGCGAACCGAGTCGAACTGCAATTTTTCATTAATTTTTTGACATTTCGGGTTGACCGCCGATTTCCATTGTTTTCAACTGCTCATTGTCCGAGTTATAAGCCTATCATAAATGAAAAAGTAAAAGGTGGCTACCATAAGGAGGGGTTTATAACGAATTGGCCAAGCCAGGTCGGGCTGGGCCGGTCCCGCTTACCACAACCACGGCCTGCTTACAACTTTGGTGCATAAAATCGTGAATTTATCACAATTTTTTTTTATTTTAATAATGTTTTTTTCACCTCAGAATTTTTTTAGCTTTAAAATGTCATATAGTATTCGTGATCACGTCATATATGTTTTGCTCCGTGGGATAGGTTGTCGGAGGAGCAGCGGCAAAACAGGGCTTCAAAATGAAGGTGGGAATATGGCTAAAAGAATGCCGCGCGGGCTGGTTATTAGAAAGGCGCCGGCGCGTTATTAGACATAAATGCGGGCGTCCTTTTATGCGCGCGGTGTCCTTTGATGCGCAGGGGATTCCTTGGGTTTTTAACAATGGATTTTGACCAGGGTGTTTTATTGTTTTACAATTTTCAAAATTTATTTAACATAAATTCAAAAAATATCATTATTATAATCAGGATTTGTTGCCTGCTTTTCGCCAATTAGTCAAATTTTCGTCATTTGAATATCTTAAAATATTATAATACTAAGTATAATAATTCAAAAGTAAATTGTGTGTAAATAAAAATGGGTAATTTTTGCTCTTTATTGCAATTGGTTTACTACTGAACGCTCTGCAATAAAAACGGTCCGGAGGAACCTTAAGGCAATGTTTTAGACTTTGGAATAGTGTAAACACAGATTTGTGTGACCTTAACAAAAAACTATTTTATTATCGAATTCGTGATTTTAGCTTTTTGTATGATCTTTTTGGAAATATTCATTTTTATAATGTGATATAACCTTTTTACTTTTTTAGAATATTCTTTAATTTTTATGTTTATATGTATTTATTTTTACAAATCTTGAAATACTTCAGCCAATTTGTTTTAGGGTGCCGACCACTTATCTTCCATGGGAGTCGCAAATTCTAATGGGACAAAACCGGTTGGTGGGTTGACTTTTTGGCTTAATGTATTTCATAAAATTACTATACTAGTCTTCTGTTTTTAGGTGCATACAAAATCAGTGCAATGTGTCTATTGCTTATGTATGCCTCTGCTTAAACGAAAAAAATATAATACAATACAATGTTTTACATCTTATTTATAAATTTTTCTTATACACTTTCCTTTTCTTGCAGTCTAAACGCTATAAGTCTACAAGATCCTGTTTTTTAAACCTATGAAGGAACTTCCTAACTTACTTCCTACATTTTAATTATGATTCATATTTTATCAGTCATATTAAACAGAAGACCAGTCCGCCACTGTTATACCCAACTTAGAAAATTCATTTTTTGTGTATTTGCTTGTATGCTTGGGATCATTATTTTGCTGCAAACAATACGGACGTGGTTGCAAATTGTGAGCGCGTTTTGTCAACTTTTTTTTCAATAAATGGTATGAGATATTCGTTTATGATTCTTACAAAGAGCACACTATACATTCGAATTTTTCCCTTAAAAATCGCGATATCGGTAGAAGCGTACCAAGATATGCCAGCCCAAACGTGCACTTTATAGGTGTCGATTATCAATGAAGCTTTAATTTTATCAGTCCTTGGATCGAGTTCCGACTAAAACACTCTACGTTGTGATAATTTTAAGATTTGTATGTAGTATTTAGTTGTGAAATTAGTGCTAAGTAATATCGGTCTTGCGTATCCTGTTATATGCAAAATTCTAATTTAATTTAGTTTATTCTACTAATAAAAAAAATAGCTTATGGTTGAATTATGTCTGGCTGACCTCATAAATTAGTATGCAGACATGAGCGGGCCAAGTAAAATCGTGCATTTATGATGTTTAAAAAAGCGCAGAATTTTATTTAACGCAAAAAGAAAAATATATTAACGCAAAAAGAACGCAGAATTATATTTAATTCCGTTTTTTCACAAAATATACAAATTTTAGCCTTTAAAAAAATTTCATTTTTGTTCCAAATTAAGTAATTTAATGAATAATTATTAAAATATGGTTTTAATCTTTATTATTACACCGCGTTTGTTAAAAATTTTGAATTGATTTGTTATTAAATATTCGATTCAATACTGCAATTTTTGAGGTCACCTAAATTTTATTTGCCTATAATATTAATAAATTTTTATGCATGATTTTGTTTGTAAAAATAATAGTTAGCCATCAACAAGAGTCGCAATAAAAATTTTTTCCAAAATTTTTTGAACTTCGGTTTTTGGAGCTCTGGAGTACCCACTTGAGAACCTGAGTCTTTCAATTTTTTGAAGCTTTGGTTTTCAGAGCTTTGGGGCACCCCTGGAAACCTTTGAGTCTACTCTATTTTTTGTTAAAATCTGCCATTCTTTGTGTTTCTGTTTAGAGTAAGCTCTGTTTGGTCACTACTCTATTTAACTACCTATAGGTTTGCTTCTTTCTGTAAAATATAATTTTAATTCAGCTGTTTTATCTTTTATATATTTTTTAAAACATAATTTTTTAAACAATTACAATTGAAATTTACAGTGTACATTAAAAACAAACAAACGGATTTAGCTTCAGAGCTCTGTGGATTTTCTGTGAATTCCATCCCAGAACGCTAACATTATTAACCAAAACACAACCTTGATTCAAAAACTATTTTCCGTTGAAGAGAGCCTTTCAAAAAACTTTGAAGTGATCTCGTCTCAACCGGAATCAACCGATAAAACAACCGAAGCTGTGGAAAATGTTATTTCTGGGTTGATGAAACCAGGTCAACAGCTGACGTGGTTAGAGCAGAAGAAAACGCTGTAAATGTTTCGATTAACGACTTTCTCAACCAAGCGTTAATTAAAAAATTTTATCTTCAGTTCCCAAACCGCCCATTAAAGCTTTATTTAAAACGGTTTGGGCAATCATCACTTCACCTGAAAAGGAATTAGTTGGAAAAATATCTTAGGTTTAAACCGAAAGAAAAAGTAAAATCCCTTAGAACGGTTCTTTAAGGTACTCCTGAACTTACATTAGAAAAAGAGGAGGATGAGTCATCAATAATCACTTTTTGTTTTCTGTCTTTTAAAAAGTCTGTAATCCAGTTAAGCAAATCATCCCCAATTCCGTATGTTGAAGGCTTTGTTAGTAGTTTGCTATGGCAGACTGAATCGAAGGCCTTTTTAAAACCAATATAAAGAACATCGATAATTTTGTTTTCATCAAGAGTTAAACTCCAATGAAAAACTGACTCAATTAGTTGAGAACACGTAGAGCGTTTTCTAAGAAACCTAGCTGGTCCGCAGAAAATATTTCGTTTTTTTGAAAGAAATGAATACATTTGATCATAAATCATGACCCATTTCACTTACATGCTATGTATGTAAGTGAAATGGGTCTGTAGTTATTCGGATCGTTTCGGCAGCCTTTTTTAAAGACAGGTATTACAAGCACAGTTAGCCATGTCGCTGAAAAATTGTGAGTTCTAAAAGAGACCTCATATACAGAAGTTATCGGATGAACGATTGAATGCGCTATTTTTTGAACAAAATTGGTGGGATACCGTCTGGCGTATTGCTAATTTTATTTTATTTTTGTTTTTTGAAGTTTTTAGTACAATATCTTTGTAAACTTTATTTTATTGCTAAATCTGTTTGGTGGAACCTGACGAACAATATTAGCAGTTTTCCTTTTGTCTTGTGTGAAGTTTTTGTTAAACATTTATTTAAAATCTCACATTTATCTATTACGTCATCAGTAAATCAACCGTTTTCCTTTTGTAAAGGGCCAACTTCCTGAAAAGATTGTCGTGATTTTTTGCAGAATTAAAAAACATATATTTATTGCCAGACTCAAGAACCCGTCTTTTTTTATATTGTTTAACATTTGATACTTTTCTTTTAAATTTTTGATTAATTGTATTATATAATTCTATACTAGCCTTAAAAAATGCTCTAAGAATAGAGCAGGAAAAAGGGACAATTTTCCTCGGGCGTATGTTTAGACAGAAAAGATGTGGACTAGTCTGGAATGGACATTGTGTGGACTAAAGGAAATTTGCAATTGGTTTAGGCAGCTGCTCACTGAATAAAAATTTCTACCATATGATAATGATTTGTTTATACATTGATCTAATCACACAGCACTGTTGCATTTTTTTAGTCTGATGAAACGTCAATTGAAAAAATCATACTCAAAACAGTCTTTGACAAGCGCGAAATCGCCACTTTTTCAATTGGAAGACCTATTTTTATGTGTAAACAGAACTATAAATTTGAAAAAGTGGAGATTTCGCGCTTGTCAAAGATTGCTGTTAGTATGATTTTTTCAATTGACATTTCATTAGACTAAAAAAATACAACAGTGATATGTGATTAGATCCATGTACAAACAAATCATTATCATTTAGTAGAAATTTTTATTCAGTGAGCAGCTGCCCAAACCAAATGCTAATTTCATTTAGTTCACACAATGTCCATCTCAGACTAGTCTACATGATTTCTGTCTAAACATACGCCCGGGGAAAATCGCCCCTTTTCCCTGCTCTATTCTTAGAGCAGTTTTCAAGGCTAGTCTACCACTTTTTTTAATTAAATTAAAAAAAGCCTAAAAGAATAATAACAAAAATAATAATATTAATAATAATAATAATAATAATAGTATTTATAGTTTTACCTGCGCAATGACATATGTTTATAATCATTTCGTTGCGGAGATATACTTTCTTAACAGTTTTAGTATTCTATAGAAAACGTATTATTTATCAATAAAAAGTAGTTCCTAAGAAAATTATTGCGCAATTTTCCACGATTTTCAAAGAGCCCATGTTTTTTTGATCAATCAGTAACGAGGGAGGAATACTGGTTTTAAGATATAAGTGTTTGGAAAATAATATATTAATAATAAAAAAAGAAGAACATAATACTACATTTATCTACTTTCTTTAATTATAATTTGCGCGGTGCCGTGGGGCTTAATCACCGTGGGCGCTCCCGCGCCATCGATAATAAAAAAATAAGAAGACGAAAAGGAAGAATTTAAATTACAAAATTTACCCACGGTGTTAGAATGAAATGATATAAAATTCTAATAGTGCTTGATTATTGTTAATATGAATTTAAATTGTGTTGTTAAAAATATTAAAAACTGTCAATAATTTCGAAAGTTTAATTTTATTGTTTGAAATTAAAAATAATAATAATAAAAAGACGAACATTAATTACAAAATTTACATACGTTCTCCAAATATAGTTGGCTGATTGACTAGGAGAAGAAGCATTGATTTTCCAAAAATTATCTACTATATTAAAATCACCAATAGCTTTAACGGGAAATTTAAAATTTGATAAATTTGCTAGTGACTCGCAAAATACTTCGGAGTACCCAAAAGAAGCGTTTGGTGGGTGGTAAAAACAGATATAACGTGACGGAACTTTACCAATTATATCAACGACAGTAACTTCTAAGTTTTGGTATTTTAAAATCAATATTAACTATCGGTTTTTAAATTTTGTTGTACAAATATGGCAACACCTCCTCCTAATTTATTCTGACGATCGAAGCGGTATATCACATAATTATTACTGAGGTTAAGCATACCATTAGTTACATCGTCTTTTCACCATGTTTCCGTAAAAAATAATAAATCATACTTTTGGTTATCAAGTAAGAAATTTAGCACATTTTGAGATTCAATATTACATATGCTACGAACATTAGCGTAATTACATTTAAGTATAATTTTGTTATTTTAATTTTTTGTGATTATACAAATATGTGGCCTCTCCACCTAGGAGTTTAAAAGACTGTTTGCCACAACTGCCAAAACCCAACTAGCCGAATCTTTATAATTTTCAAATTTGTGAAACAAAAATTCGCCTTTTTTATTCTTTTCTTCTCTCACAGAAAAAATAACTTGATACCCTAACTCAGAGAGTCTTTTTAAAAGTTTTTTTACTGAAACGTGTTCTTTGGGCATCGATGGACGAAGTTCCATTTTCTTCTTTTTTTAAAATTAGTTCTGGATCGTTGTAACGCTGATAAAAGGTTTTTAGCTTTTATAGCACCTTGACCATCGCCGTTGAACAAGGTGATTTTCAACAAACGAGGTTTCGGTGTGCTATTCGCATTCTTGTTTTCAGCAATAAGCCGAGATCATTCAAGGCGTTCATTGGATGCATGTTGCTTCAATTGAATGCCTCGGACGACCTCGGCTTATTTCTGAAAACAACAATGCTGAATTATTGCCGAATCCTAAATCCGAAACCAATACCTTCAAACAGCTTATTCTGACAGCTGCTTGAAGGTAACTTAAATTTTTATACCTATTAAGCAATCTCTCAAATACGAATCTCTCAGAATTGTTAAAAAACCATTTTTTTTGGGGGTTATATCTCCTTAAACACTTTAGATATTTTGGTGAAAAAAATTTTGTGGGCTATTGGGGGAAGGGGAAGGTTTTTACAAAAAAATCATTAAAATCGAAGACAAAAAGTTTGACTGTGTACCCTACTTTCAAAGAATTTTTGTAAGATTAAATAAAAGATATACATATTTTTTTGTTTTCTGTCTCAAAAGACGTGGGTTGAAATTAAACAAACAATACACTAGAAAAACAAGTTAAAAATAAAATTTTAAAAGCATATTAGATAATTTTTATCTAAAATATTCAATTTTATTTACTTTCTAATAAACGTACTAACAAAATTCTTTTTTTAACTCTTTGAGATTCTTTCCGCAGCGGATCCACAGAAGTAATTTGCGTGTGTTAAATTTCGCGTCCGGACGGTGCAGACGTGGAGTTTAACACACTGCAGCACTGGCGCGTAATACCTTCTGCGGATTTTCAGCAGTTTTTGGAAGAAAAATCCCACAGGCTTAACCCGTTCCCGTAATGGCCTTTTTCCCCGTCACAACCGTGAAACCTTCGTACGACAAAGGTGAAACCTTCGTCTGACGGTGGTGGTATTTTCGTGTGACAAATGTCGTACGTAAACCTTACCGCGGTAAACTCTACGCATGGCCTTAAGGCTGGTTCATACTTATCTAAAAACGTCTATTGGACAAAGTCCAAAGGACGTTTTTACATACGTTTATACGCTGTGTATGTCGTTTGGACTTTGCCCAAAGGATGCTTTTACATAAGTATAAACTAGCCTTAAGTCTTACTTCCGTCATACATAATTGTTTGTACTGGAATAGTGTCCAGTAAACCAGCAAATTGAAATGGTTAAAGCTATACGGTAGCAATATGCAGATTTTTGCAACATGAAATATCCTACGTAATACACTGTATCCGTCAGAAAATTCTGCATATTGCTACCGTACAGTTTTTTAAATATTTCAATTCGCTCGCTCACTGGGCACCACTTGCGCAAAAAATTATGCATGACGGAGCTACGGCATAGGTCTTATGAAAGTTTTACGGTTGTAACCGAGGAAAAGGCAATTACGGAAACGGGTTAATACAATACAACGATATTTGGTTTTTAGGGAGATTACGTAAAAGAAGGTTCTAAAGAAGGCATTTTTTATTTTTTCTGAGGCAATTTTTTGAGAGGCAGAGACCTAATTATAGCTTAATTATGGTTTTTAGGAAGATTGCGTTAAAGAAGGTTCTAAAGAAGGCATTTTTTATTTTTTCTGAGGCATTTTTTTGAGAGGCAGAGGCCTAATTATAGCTTAATTAGGCTTAATTTTTTTTTAAACTTTTAAAAAAATGGTAAAGGAAATGGAGCAGTTTCACCCAGGTGATTTAGATTTATTCGGGTGCAAAAGTAACTAAGAAAAACCCTTTTTGCAGCAATATTTAACGATATTAAAATCAACCGCAATAGATTGTGATTTTTTTCTCACACATAAGAATATAACCTTTTTTTAATTAGTTAAAAAGTAGCAATTTCGCCATTGTGAAAAATTGCAGCGAACAATTTTTTCAATATTTATTCCACCTAACAAGCCTAGATTTTAAAATTTTTAAGTTTGTATAGTTAGACGTCTGTTCATAGCAAAATCTTTTTTTTTCAACCCAGGGGCATTTTTAAGGCTAATTTCAAAATAATACAAGCAATTTTTTTAAGTAACGTCCCAGAAAATTCTCGCAAAAATCTTTTTTTAACATGTTGAAGGTTTAATTATAATTAATGTTTAAGTAAAACATAACATTAAATATACTTAAAATAGTAATTAATATTTATAAAAAAAACTTAAAAATTAAAAAAAAACATTAGTAATTAACTTAAAATAATAAAAAAACAAGTTTTAAAATAAACCCAACTTAATTATTTTAATAATTAAAAACACCAAAAATTTTAAATTCAACTTGTATTATAATATAATCCAAAAATTGCCAAACATTTCTACACTCAGTGGTAAAATTTCACGTCTGTCTGGTTATTACAATGGATTATGGGGTCATAAATGCTCTTTATTACCTATCTTTATTATTACTGTATAAAGTGGCGAAAAATCACAACAGTTTATTTTAGTTCTCCTCTGTTGTAATGTTTTTTGTTAATGTTTTTTTAATGTTATGCATGTTTCGTGGTATATATGCTTGTTCGTTTATGTTTATATATATATATATATATATATATATATATATATATATATATATATATATATATATATATATATATATATATATGTTATTAGGCTTGGTGGTCTTACTGACGAGTGCAACACCAAGGGCGTTTAAGACTAATGCACAAAACGCCAATTGGAACCTGCTGGGGACAAGGAGCTTAACGTCCATTCTTTTTAATCTGTATTGCACCCTTGACTTTTAGTGGATTCCAATGTGCAACAGTGTGGACTTTATTGTTTGCTTAAGGTCTCTCTCCACAGTTTTCACTTCACAGCGTTCAATAAAAAAACCAGTTAAAATACAGAACAAAAGTTATTTGTTTGTTTATATAAAATTTATTTTATTACTTATTGTAATTATAGAGCATTATAATATTTTAAAATATCCCAACGACGAAAATTTGAATGAGCAGCAAAAAGTAATAAACAAATGGGGTTTAAATATTTACAAATAATTTTTTTGTTTTGATTCATTAAAAAAATTATAATAAATCTAAAATAAATATTAATATTAAATAAAAAATTTGGCAATGAAAATAAGTTCACAGTGGCAATCGATCCCTTGACCTAAAAAATTTTAACAGTGGCAGACATAGATGTTTTTGGTCAGGTCCGCTAGGAGAGGGGGTCCACCCCTGGGTGGAAGGCCAAATTTTTTTTTGGGGGGGGGAGGGTCCAGGGAGGTCCGGACCCCCCTGGCTTCTTAGGGGGAGTCGATCCCGGGTGTGAGATTTCAAGCTTAGGGGGGTCAGGGGGGTTCGATTTTTTAACAAAGTTTTTTTAAATCAATAATTTAAGTGTTTTTAGGTCTAATATTGAAATTTATACACTAAGACAGCCTTTTTAGGCATAAGAAGAATATTTAAACACTGTTTTAAATAAAAAACAGTGTTTTTAACAGTAAATAAAAAATTATGCTTCTAATTTGATCAGGAGGGGAGTCAGCCTCGCTAAGGGGGTCAGGCGGGACCGCTCTTGAGCTTTGGGGGAAGGGGAGCCAATGGATTTTTTCTAGGGGAGGTCCAAAATTTTAGCTCAAGGGGGGGGTGGACCCCTTTCTCCCTCCTCCCCAAAAAAAATCTTTAGTGGCAGACCGGAACGGCTCTGAACCGACTGCGCCACACATACATGTGCTCAACTTTTCTAAAAGAAGTTTATACACCCACGGCCCTTATTAAAACCTAAAATATGCACAGACAACAGATTAACAGCACGATAGCTCTTATGGCAATTTAAAAATCATATATTCAATAAAAACATACTATTTGGAGCTTTAAATTTCACCAAAATAAATTAAATCCACATTTCGTCTGAATTTTGAAGAAATTCACCCCCATTTTTTACGGAAAATCGTATATTAAACCATAAATACAAAAATATTTCCATTACTTTTTACATACGTGAAAAAGGATAACCGTTCCTCTTTATTGGAAGTGTTTTTTAATAAATACTGAGAAGTGAATATTTTTAAGGGTTTTAAAAAAATTTCGTTGCAATTTAATCTTTAATATATATTATTTACTACTACTAATAATATACTGAATGTGCATTTTATAATCGTGGTATTTCTGCCTTTTTAACACCCATATTAATTTTTAATGAAAGCATTTTTGTGTTTTGCGAGATCTCCTATGCCAAAAATCGCGATTTTCGATACTTGAGAAAACTGTCCAGAAAGACCTTAAGTGTTGTTTTCAAATCACTGGCAAGCATTGAGTTCACATTTGTTTATACTAATTGAAATAGTGGTTATATTTAAGTTAATAATATTTCATTTTTAGCTTCAACTTATTCAGCTTAAAATCACAGGCTGTTCATGTAAGCTGTTATAGCGCGTTTCATGATCGCCTTATAAAGCTTATGTGACAGTTTTAGTGATTACTTCATCGTGGGATCTTAATAACTTGCTGATGTGGATATAAAAAGACACAGCACAGTATATAATCTAGTGCCTGCTTTTTATGTTCCGTCTAGAAAGTTTACTATCAAAGAAAAATGGAAGAACATGTGGCTATATAACTTCAACTAAAAAATTTTTTATACAAAAAAGGGAAATAATAAAGCCAAGTCCGAGATGGTTTTTTATTTTGAATACAACTAAAAGTTTGTCATCAATGGTGACCATAAAACTAATTTTAAAAAATAACGTCCCAGAAAATATACACGAAAAATTTTTTAAAGTACCTTGAAGTTTTAATCATACAAAAAAGTTAAAAAAATAAAGCCGATTCAGAGATAGTTTTTCATTCTGTATATGAGAAAAAATTTGTTATCAATGGTGACTGACAATGATCTATCTCATTGTAACAGAGAACCCATGGAAGTCACCACAAAATTGAAGTTATTTCTCTGTAAAATTTTAGGCAATTAGATAAATGACCTTGTCCTGGGTTAATCATAAAAAAAGTAAAATAATAAAGCCAAATCACATATGGTTTTATTCTGTATCGTAATAAAACTATCTAAGTTATAGTTTATACGACTAAATCGTTGTTATCAATGATGAGAATGATCTATCTCATTTTAACAAAAACACATAAAAGTCATTAAAAAAATCGGAATTATTTCTCAGTAAAATTTTAGACAATTAAATAACCGAGCTTAGGTAGCAAGTTAGGTTGAATGGGAGTTAACAGGTATCTTACAAAATATCACAGTCCGTTTTCATTAAAGATCAAAAGAAATCAATTTCTCAATCAAGATCCACATTGAATATACAAAAGATTTTTAAAATTTATGAAATAGTTTTGCGCACTAAAAAACCAATATACGTCACAAACTTAAATCATTATAAAACCATTAATTATATTAATGTTATTTATTATTCCACCGAGGTGTGTTACTTAGCTTAATTAGGATTAGTTGCTGAGTATTAACTAAAACGCGGTGCCTAGCAATCCAGCCTTAAATGGTATAGATTAATTGTGTTTAACCCAAAACTCATCAAATATTATACGGTTGTTTTATTATGTAGCTGAATAAGTTTTGTTCGCATAGTAGGTAAAATGTTCCAAATAAGGATCTACAGTAAATTCGACATAATTAAAATAAATTTCAATTTCAATAACAAAAAAAGTTTGTTAAATATATATACCTTAAGTTTAAAATTTGAAATTTACAAAAGACTATTTTTATAATGATTATTAATTTTATTGCGAAAAAATATGAATATTGGAGCATTCGATTATCTAACCAAAAATATATAATACTATATATTATATTAAGGAAAAATATGTCACTTAGTCTCAGAAGCGAACCGATTTGGTGCCATTTTTTGAGCATTGCCATTAATTGTTGTGCGCATAAAATGGCAAAACAGCTGCTCTTATTGAGGCATGTGTCGTGTAAATGGGACTGCTCAAAATGTAGCAGTGTTTTTTCGCATATACTTGCATGCTAACTCGAACGCACTGCATTTTAAAGCACACTGCACTTTTTTAGCAATTTTATGCGCATATATGCGCATATGCACATAAAATGACACAACCGCTTGAAACAAAAAAAATAAACCCACTAAAAAACCAGTACTTAGTTTTCACATTGTACACAAAATACAAAATTTTAGTATAGACATACAAAAATAAAATACAATAAAATACACAAAAAAATCTATTTATGTATTGCATTGGATTTTATTTTTGTATGTCTATACTAAATTTGGAATTTAGAATTAATTTAGGAAATTTTACTAATTCATTTTGAATTTTGATATGGTTATATTTGGATTGATTATTTGTTTGTAAGTTGAAAAAACAACGAAGTGTTTTATTTACTGAGAACTTCTACTATTAATAACAACTTGATATATTTGTAAAATTGGGTATTTATTTTATTGTTTTAATGACAAAACCCAATTATTTGTTGCTTTTTCAGAAAATTTTCCGCACAGGCTAAAATTATTAAATTTTGTAACAATGAAATTGTATTAAGTGAGTTTAGAAAGCATAAGATATTTGTATTTGAGGTAAATTACACTATTTTTAGGAACTTTGATTCCCATTTTTATACACAAAAACAGTGTAATTTATGTTTTCAGTGATCAAAGTAGTGTTGTAAAAAGTATTGATTTTAGATTATTTTAAGTAAAAGTAATTTAAAAAAATTTAATTTAAGTAAAGTAAGAGTAAAAATAATTTGTGATTTTTTAGTTAAGTAAAGTAAAAGTAAAAGTAATGGTCAAAATTTTATTTAAGTAAAGTAAAAATAAAAGTAAGACCTATTTTTTTAAGTAAAAATAAGAGTAAAAGTATAATAAAAGTAATTTTGAAACGGAAAAAACACCGCTTTTTGGAGCTCCAGAGCTCCGTTCTAATGTTTTCTGCTAATTTTATCTATAAATTATCATTTTAATAAGTTTTTTAGTCAAAATAAATGGTTTTAGTGTGTTAGCGGTTTAAAAAAATATCTTCTGCCATTCACTTTACAACAAGCCCATAGGAAATCTACCCATTGAAATTACTTAAATTTTACCTAAATTAATTAAAGTATTTGCAGTGAAAAATCCGAGTAAGAGTAAAAGTATTTGAAATTTCAAAAGTCGAGTAAGAGTAAAAGTAATTGAAAGTTCAAAAGTCGAGTAAAAATAAAAGTAATCTAAAATCCGTTACTTTTATTACTTTAAGTAAAAGTAAAAGTAACCTTTTACAACACAAGATTAAAGTTTTCAATAAGGTATATTGCTTTTAAGGTATAACACCACAGTTATGACCAATTTTACTAAAAGTTAGATATCGTCTTAGATATTAATTTTTGTCTGACAAAAGTATAGTGAGATCGAAAGCTCAGATTGTGATGTATCTAACGGTAATAATTTCATTGTTTACCAGTTGTTCTATTTCGAGATATATTTCCCTAAATCTAAGGCTCAAAATACAGTTTTTGACCATTTAAAAAATTTTATTCGCTCAGTTTTTTTCGTAATTTTATAGAAAGTTAACGAAAAAAGAGGGTAACTTCTAGATGTGGTTTGGAGTTAAACGTAATTCAAAATTTGAAGAAAATTAAAAAATCGATGTTTTTAAAAGAAAAATCAAATAAAAAAAATATTAGTTTTTTAATCAAATACAATTCAAAGTATTGATTAGACTTGTGTCTAACTATTTCCAAACTTTCATTAAAATCTGAGCGAATCAATTTTTTTAATATCGTTTAATTTTTTTAATTGACGCCAAGAAACTACATTTTGAACCGTTTTTTTAAAAGTAGCTTTTACGTGAGAAACCTGAACTGACCCAGTAGCTGGGTGGTTAGTATGTCGGGCCTGGATGCTCGCATCCTTGGGTTTGAGTCTTCGCTGGGCCATATTTTTAACGTCAAAAAAAAATTTTTTTTTAATTTTTAGCTTTTTAATTAAAAAAAGTGTTTTATTACTCAAGATATGCTAAATCGAAAATGAAAAACTAGAATATTTTTGTTAATAAATTTTATTAATGTTTTATATTTTTGACATGTATTTTATTGATGTTATTTGATGATTGTGGACGATAAAATTTTTTTACAGAAAAATGAATGTCAAAAATTGAGTCAGCAGGTCTAATTACTTTAGTAAAAGTTAATTAGTAAGGATCTGCCGTGAAAATCTAACTGTGGTGTTCTACCTTAAAGAAATGTAATGACGGGAACGAGTTATAGAGTTATCTGGTTTTTAATTAGACTCGGTGGTGTTTGTTTATTTTTTAAAACGGAGAGCAAAAACTGAAAATACAATACACATTTGCCATATAAATACTCATTTATTGTTTGTTTGTTTTATACATTTGGTCAGAATTGAGATAATCGTTAAACCTTTTATTTTTGACAGAGTTGATTTAAAATATATTCCTTAAAAGTTGTTTAAACATGTATTTTTTAAGGTCAGACAAAATTCTATGGCTCAAGCTGCTCAGGATATCTCTTTTCTTCTCACGGTGCTATTGTTTCTAACCAGCTGTTTAAAAAATGGTAGTTTTATTTCTGATTAAAATATGTTTATATATTTTTGACTTTGTAATTTTAAACTTTACAACAACACATAGTGCTATGCTTGGAAGGCTTGAGGTGTTAAGTTTTATAATGCTATATTTTATTTTTTTGCTTCAACTAAACTGTTTACTTGCTTAAACGCTAAAGCAATAGTTAGAGAAGGGGAAAAAGTTCAAAATATAATTTATCTAAAATATGATTAAGTCGTCCAATCTTTGTTTAGGAGAGCCAACGTGTAATAACGTAATTATTAATCGCCAATTATGGGGAACAGTGGATAAAATACTAACATTACCATCACAACTTGAATGCTGCAATGCCTGTGACAATGAACCATCTAATTGCATGGAGTGGGATTACGATTCTTTTACTTTTGTTTGTAGACTCTTCAGTAACCCAACTGTCATGTCCTTGAAATGGATGTCACGTATTGGCATGTCCAGTTGCGCGGTTTATCAAAACAGGTGTATATTGTTTAAAAAACACTATCAAAAATATTTTCTGGTTAAAAATTTAAATATATATATATATACATTAGTGTTGTAAAAAGTATTTTTGGATTATTTTAAGTAAAAGTAAAAGTAATTTAGAAAATTTCAATTTAAGTAAAGTAAGAGTAAAAGTAATTGTAAGTAATTGTGATTTTTTCATTTAATTAAAGTAAAGGTAAAAGTAATGGTCAAAATTTTCTTTAAGTAAAGTAAAAGCAAAAGTAAGACCTATTTTTTAAAGTAAAAGTAAGAGTAAAAGTATAATAAAATTAATTTTGAAACGAAGCAAAACATCAGTTTTTGGAGCTCCAGGGCTCCGTTCTAAAAATTTTTTGCTATTATTATGTATAAATTATTATTTTAATAAGTTTTTTGATCAAAATAAGTGGTTTTATCTTGTTAGCGGCTAAAAAAATTATCTTTTTCCATTCATTTTACAACAAGCCCATAGAGAATCTACCCATTGAAATTACTTAAATTTTACTTAAATTAATTTAAGTATTGGCAGGGAAAAATCCAAGTAAAAGTAGAAGTAAAAGTATTTGAAATTTCAAAAGTCGAGAGTATTTGAAATTTCAAAAGTCAAACATATATAATATAGTATAATAAGTTTGAAATATATCCATATATATATATATATATAATATATTTTTCACTAAAATAAAAATAAAAAATAATAAAAAATTTGGAGAATTGGTGATAATTTAAACTCTTAAACTGAAATTAGAAAATTAAATTAAATTAGGTTAATCAGATTTTTAGCCCTTTAATTTGCAGTTAGATTATAAAATGAAGTGATTTGTGATCAAAGACTAATCGGCAATCAAACAAAAAAGCTTCTTTTACATCCTCGAAATTTGTACACTTGGGGACCCAAGGAGGGGTTACGACGCCTTAGATTGGCTACGCTCATGAAATTTGATAATAATAAAGTGTCTATTTAAACAATAAAATTTTATTTGTAAAGTAGCAACAAAAAAAAGAAGCAAATGCAATGGGTACAATTTGAAAGTTTTAAATAGTTTAACAATATACTGTGGTAGTGCTCAAAAATATAAACTTTAATTAGAGAATGAAAAAAAGTTATTAAATTATTTTGCTTCGGCTCTAAAGAAGTACATGGAATCGCTTAAAAGTGCGGACGGAGTCAAACTTGTTGTCTTTGATTTTTATTATTTTTTGTGAAAATCTTACCCCTGCCCTCAAAAGCGCACAAAATTTTTTTCATCAAAATATCTTCAAAGATTCAGGAGATATGACCCTCCATATCAACAAATCTGTACTTGAATTATTACTCAATGGGTATTAAAATTTAAATTACAAAATATAGATTCAAAGAAATTGGCTATTTTCTACTTTAATTTGATACCTTGATTGTTAAAATTGGTGCAGTAATTGTCAAGATATTGCGTTTTCCGTACGAAAAACCCGCGAGCTTTTTGCTAAAAACACCAAACGACGGCAGTGGTTTGATAAAGTATGCCCAGCATTTTTGCCTACACTTCGTATTTTTAGTAAAAAAATCGCGGGTTTTTTGTACGAGAAACATAATATCTTGACATATACTGCACTAATCTTAAAATCAAGATAACAAATTAAAATAAAAAGTAGCCGCTTTCTTTAAGGGCATTTTTTGTAATTTAAATTTTAATACCCATTCAAAAATCTTTCAAGTACAGAGGCAAAAACCGGCATTTTTGGAGAGTCATATCTTCTGAACCACTGGAGATATTTGGATAAAA
This sequence comes from Microlaimidae sp. YZB2_3, assembly GCA_030248175.1. Classification (NCBI taxonomy): domain Eukaryota; kingdom Metazoa; phylum Nematoda; class Chromadorea; order Desmodorida; family Microlaimidae; species Microlaimidae sp. YZB2_3. The sequence continues at coordinate 22,480 of JASAMX010017388.1, forward strand.
AAAATATTTGTGGGCTATTGAAAGCAGGGGTGAGGTTTTCAAAAAAATAATTAAACTCGAAGACAAAAAGTTTGACTCGGTGTGCAAGTTTGGACACACCTGCACACCGGTGTGCATGTTTCTGCACACCTGTGTGCAAGTTCCTGCACACCGGTGTGCAAGTTCCTGAACATCAGTTACTAAAAGTCCGTGCAATGGAAACTAAGGAAACAAAACAAACTTAAGGAGTTATTTCTTACGGAAAAAAGGTGAGGATTTATATAGGTCACAGCTTGGCTCAGCTTTTGGTGTTCTGTAAACTGGGTTTGATGTAGGAAGTTTTATGTGCATAGAATCTATTGCGCAACCTTTTCAGCAACATTTTTTTACTTCAAATACTATATAGTGTGTACAAAAATTCCGTGCAATGGAGACAAAGCTGTAACGTTAAGCAGTTATTTCTCATGAAAAAAACGTCAGAATTTATGTAGGTCATAACTTGGCTCAGAATCTTGACTAGCCCGAGCATAGCTCAGACTCTTGGCTATCTGTTGAAAGAATCAAAAATTCTTTAATCATTACAAAATAATTAATCCTTACTATTTTAATCGCTTTTAGCTTTTTTTTATAAATTTTCATATGAATCACTGCAAAAAAACAAACAATTTTTAAATTGGTTAAAACTTCAACAAGATAATATGGATGTTAAAAATTTATCAAAAACACCAGTAAACTCCAATTTTATTTTGCTAGAAACCAAAGTTTTTCCTTTAAAATATGCATTAGATAAATTTCATGGAATTTTTTTCTAAAATTGCACAACCCACTTGCATTTAACACGGCATTAAAAAATTCAAAAAAAATTAATTACACTCAAGTTTTGAGAAAATTTTACACCCAAACGGTGTTTTTTATGACTTAATAATAAAGTTCTTTTCGACCAGGTTTTTTGCCATTGTATCGACCGTAGTGATTACGTCATTGATAAAGAATTTTTGATTCTTTCAACAGATAGCCAAGAGTCTGAGCTATGCTCGGGCTAGTCAAGATTCTGAGCCAAGTTATGACCTACATAAATCCTGACGTTTTTTTCATCAGAAATAACTGCTTAACGTTACAGCTTTGTCTCCATTGCACGGAATTTTTGTACACACTATATAGTATTTGAAGTAAAAAAATGTTTCTGAAAATGTTGCGCAATAGATTCTATGCACATAAAACTTCCTACATCAAAACCAGATTACAGGACACCAGAAAAGCTGAGCCAAGCTACGACCTACATAAATCCTGACCTTTTTTCCGTGAAAAATAACACCTTAAATTTGTTTTGTTTCCTTAGTTTCCATTGCACGGACTTTTAGTAACTGATGTTCAGGAACTTGCACACCGGTGTGCAGGAACTTGCACACAGGTGTGCAGAAACATGGACACCGGTGTGCAGGTGTGTCCAAACTTGCACACCGAGTCAAACTTTTTGTCTTCGAGTTTAATTATTTTTTTGAAAACCTCATCCCTGCTTTCAATAGCCCACAAATATTTTTTTATCCAAATATCTCCAGTGGTTCAGAAGATATGACTCTCCAAAAATGCCGGTTTTTGCCTCTGTACTTGAAAGATTTTTGAATGGGTATTAAAATTTAAATTACAAAAAATGCCCTTAAAGAAAGCGGCTACTTTTTACTTTAATTTGCTATCTTGATTTTAAGATTAGTGCAGTATATGTCAAGATATTGTGTTTCTCGTACAAAAAACCCGCGATTTTTTTACTAAAAATACGAAGTGTAGGCAAAAATGCTGGGCATACTTTATCAAACCACTGCCGTCGTTTGGTGTTTTTAGCAAAAAACTCGCGGGTTTTTCGTACGGAAAACGCAATATCTTGACAATTACTGCACCAATCTTAACAATCAAGGTATCAAATTAAAGTAGAAAATAGCCAATTTCTTTGAATCTATTTTTTGTAATTTAAATTTTAATACCGATTGAGTAATAATTCAAGTACAGATTTGTTGATATGGAGGGTCATATCTCCTGAATCTCTGAAGATATTTTAATGAAAAAAATTTTGTGCGCTATTGAGGGCAGGGGTAAGATTTTCGCAAAAAATAATAAAAATCAAAGACAACAAGTTTGACTCCGTCCGCACTTTTAAGCGATTCCATGTACTTCTTTAGAGCCGAAGCAAAATAATTTAATAACTTTTTTTTCATTCTCTAATTAAAGTTTATATTTTTGAGCACTACCACAGTATATATATAGTATGCCTAAAAAACCCAAATTTATCCTCAAACCATGTTTTTTACTCTCGGTACCAAGTTCTCGATTTTGCGATTCCATGTTCGGAAAATTTGTTGAGGACTCCAAGTTTTCTGCTAACTGCTTCAAAAACTCCCTACCGTGCCGTTTTTGTATGGACGTGTGCCATCCAAATTGATTTTTATGATGAACACCGCTGCAACTCTTTTTTAAGATTATTCACCTTTGCCAAAAGCAAAAATATTTTTTAAAGTAATTGATGGCCAAAACTTATGCTGTAGATTTATAGGCTAATTCATGGACAAGTTTTAAATAACTCTAAAGAAACAAACCTTACTACTTGCTGTGATCGTTGCAAGGAGAATCTTGCTTGTGAAGTATGGACTTGGAATACTAATGGAACTTGTTCTTTAAAAAGCAGTATAACTTCGTTTTTAAGTACTTCCGCAGATACATTTTCTGGTGTTTTATATGGTAAGCTTCCATATTTCTATTAAATTTTTGTAAATTTCGTTTTTATAAGTAAATTTTTTTGAATGTGAGCGCCGGTTTTGAGTAAAATGCGCCTCCATAATGCATTTTTGCATCTATGCGTTAGGTTTGTAAATCGGTTTGTTTTAAAAAAACATAAATGACGCATCTTTGTGAATAACGGATTATGTTTTATGAAAACCTACATATTAATCGAAAGGTGTTCTAAAAGTTAAAAAAAACAAATAATTGGCAGTTAGTTTTCAAATAATAAATAGATAAATATATTTGTACACACAAAGTCAGGGGTAGCCAAAAGCTACTAGTAAACTTTTTCTGGGAACATCACTATAAATCATTTCTGATTAGTGATGTTTCCGGCTACGATCTTAGACAAGGAAAAAAGGTCTAATTTTAAGAACCTCGGATTACCACTCTATTTTTATGCTATTTTTCTAATATATAACCTTTTAGATTTATTTTTTAAAGCCAAATTTTAAAAAATAAAGCAGACCGCAGCTTTAAACAAAAGGTTATTTATTTAATGAGCGCAAAACTTTTTCCTTTTGCAACGACCGAAGCTATGCACCGGTGCACGATATTGAGTGGTAACCGCATAGGACAATTCTAACAAAAGAATAGGACAATTCCAACAAATTCTTACAAAAGAATAGGACAATTCTAACAAAAAATTAATAACGGCAATTTTCGTCCAACACTGGATTAAGCATTAAAAAATGTTTTATTTTTTGAGTTTTTAGAATTCACCAAACGTATTTTTGGCTGCAACCAAAAGAAAGGCACAAGACTTACAGTCATTTAAAATATATATGCAACTAAAATAAATATTTAACTAAATAACTAAAGTTAATTAATTTGTTTTTAAATTAAAACCATCTTTTTAATAGTTGATTGCTGAGAAGAAACCTTAAAAAGAAAAATTTTGCTTCTACAATTTTTTAGTTTGCAAATATAAAACTGCGAACGTAAAATTCTTAGATGATGTTTTTTAACGTAATGTTATCAAATATTCTACAAAAAAAATCTACGAGTGGATTGCTTAACATATAATTAGCATAATGGTTTAATTCATATTCGGACATTTTCTTACTCGTACTTGCTACTCTCTTAGAACTGTTAGCACTTTTGTTAGCACTTTAGGGGTGCTAACATTTCCGCACTGTTCATAACGCTACATTTTTACCACTACTTTAGCACTTTTCAGAGGCCAGAGCTAAATATGCATGTGCAAAGTATTTACCACAAAAGAACGTTACTATTATGCCATATAATTTAGCTCTAATTTAGCAGGATTACTAGTCACACTGCAAATTGGAATGGATATATTTATATAATTGCGCAGTTATTACGTTATTATTGATTAAAATAATAAAAACAGTGTTAAATATTTACAAAGGTATTGTGTTAACTTGTGATTAATAGTAGTATATTGATATGTGGCAGATACTGCGTGCGAGAAAGATTTTAAGAAGCGACTTCAACTTCAAAACCATGTAAAAAGTCGGTATATTTTGAGAGGATGGGCTCCGCCATTTCCCTGCGGCCAGGAAGCGTGCAGTTCCAGTTACGAGAACTTTAGTTTGTGGACCCAGCATTTGCGGAAAAAGCACGGAATTTTAGACCAAATTATAGAACGTTCATCCAACGAATCTTGGAGTCACGGTAAATCCTTGGTGAAACGATGCTTAAAAAATTGCGTTAAAACAAAAAAAAAATGATTAACATGTCTGCCGTAACAAGAATAACTCTGCTTTTATGGCTACCACAAACTCTCGAAATAAATTTCTTAACACGGTCAGGAATCCATAATAAAGGAGAATGGATCACTTCTGTGTCAATATGAGGGCTATGTGTGACGCGTTTTGTTGCGACATGTCCCACAAAATACCATGCGACATGTCGCACATTGCTGTTCTGAATGCTCAGTACAGAAAACCAAAACCAGGAAAAACCAAAAACTTTAAATCTTAAGTTTTCATCAAAACAAGTACAGTATTCTGAAAGTTTAACAAGTAATTAAAGTCTAGTTACAGTTTTTGCGTGTAAAATATTCACTTCAGTCACCTAGCTATGTATACGAAGAGAATAAAATTTTTCAATTTGGTTTTCATTTTTTTGTACTGAGCGTAGGTATGAATTCGGGTTTTTTTATCCAACACGCACAAAAAATCTAACAAAAAGGCATGTTGGCTGGTGACCTCTAGTTTCAGAAAATATATAAAGCTGCCGCAGCCAAAATAGATCGCCCCGAAATTTGCATAATACACGTTGTCATCTCGAAATTAGGGTAACTGACTTAATTTCGGCCACCTTTTTTTATTTTTTAGGATAAGTTTTTTTTGATTTTTCCAATCGACCCAAAATTTGGTCTAAAAACAAAACGATAGCTATTTTTGTTATTCCAGTGCAAAATTTTAAAATTTCTGTTACATTTAAAGATCAGTGGAGGTTAAAAGTAGTTTTTTTATAGTGGCCGAAATTAAGGCGCGAACCATTAACTTCGGCCACCTAGAAAAAAATGGCTATAACTATTGCCAAAACGAACAATAAAAATTTTTAAAGGTTGCAAGTTTATCCTTAGGTATTATTCTTCGTATATATATAACTTAATTGTTTCTCGTTTGCAAACTTTAATAGTTATTAGCAAGACTTTAAACAATTATGTTAAAACCTTAAAAAAAGAAGTTTTAATAACTTGTATTTTTTGTTCAATTTGTAGTTTTGGCTTAAAAAACGTCAAAAAAAATCAAACGAGCAAAAAAATTCTTTCTAAATACGACAGTACGATGATATTTAAAAACAGCAAAAAACGGCAGGTTCTTTCACCTAAATTTTAAGGTGTCCGAAATTAACGGAATCTTAAAATGCGCAGTTAGTTAAATGCATTGCAAAGTGATTTTTAAGAAAATATCAAAATATAAAAATTAACAATTTTGAGTCTTAAATAGAAGATATTTTAAGGTTATATATATTGCTTCGTTCTAATTTTGATGCAGTTTAAATACAAAGCAAAAATTATGAAAATCACAAAAAAATCACTTTTTGTATGAAAATGTTGATAATGCAGAATAACCAACATAAAAACTTTTGCAAATACACTTTATTCAACATTAATCCAGTCACTTTTGTGCTATGTCTTTTGTGTTTTAAAAATAAGCCAATTTTCTAACACCCTAAATTGGTGGCTGAAATTAAGGCCTGACCGAAATGAAGTCAGATACCCTAAGTGTTAAAAAGAGCGAAATTAATTTTAAAATAATACATTGGTAACAAAAAGTCGCCGCGCGGGCGGTCGTGTTAGAAAATCATTTATTTTTTTTGTTGTTACAGTCATCTGAAAAAATTAAGTCTTTAAAATAAAATAAAACATAAAAATTCTAATAAGGCTTTTAAACATCTATATATTACTTTGAATTTACTGTCGAAATAACATGTGTCTATCCAAATAAGTTGATTTGAAAAATCGTCGGCAAATCAAAATTGTGTGTAAAATTCATTTGTAAATATAGGGCAGTCTACTTAAGAAAATTTGCCTATAGTTTCTGAATATTAGTTATCGTTAAAGTAAACAAAATGACCTTGGAAGCATAATTTTTTTGCCGATTTTTTTGCTTTGAACCGACCTTACATCTCAGTCTTTAACAGGGCACCTTTGGGACCAATTTTATTATGTAGCACATTCTTCAAGCTTTTCAAAAATATAAATTTTTTAAAATAAAACGATCGTCAACATGAGCTCCAACCTAAGCGTTAACGTGGATGACTAAACAATGTTTATTGATATTTAAAGATAATTATTAACCTGTTCTGTGGGTATTCGCACGCAGCTGCTGTGATTCTGAAAAAAATTGGCTATACTTTGTGACCGCACAAAAACCTCTCTAAAATCGCAGTCAACTGCACTTTTTCAGAAAACTCTACAGAACAGGTTAAGAAATATGGACCCATAGGCTTGTGGCGTTTGGAGTATCAGTTAATGCAAATGTTGGCGATAACCGCACAGAAATACACCAAAATAAACAATGAAAATATATATGAAAAAATATGAAAACCTAATATATTCTTGTAGTTTTCCAATCAATATATTTTTTCTATTTCATAAAGAAAATGAGCATTTGCAATAACTCAAAGTGTGTCAAAATATATTTCATTTCGGATTTTGTTTGGATGTTCAAAAATATGTGAATAGTATTTTTCGTTATATATGTTGTTTGAAAAAAAACATGTTGGCGGCTTACGCATATGAACCTTAGTTTCGTATGGACCTCTAAAGCCACAAAAAAGAAAAGTAAATTTCTTTCTCGTATCTTTTATTTCAATGTAAATGGTCAGTTTTTAATATTTAAAAAGAATAAAAAACCTGTTTTTTTGTTTTTTTTTAAACCGTTTTTTAACGTTGAAATATAAGATACAAGAAAGATTTTCACTTTTCTTTTTAGAGCTTTAAAGGTCTACACAAAAAATTACTTTTATTGCTGGAAGTAAAATAATTTCGGTATTTTATTGTTTGTCTTTGTTGAATTTGTTTGTTTTTTTGTTGAATTTGTCTATACTATTCTACTAGAAAATTTAAATGTATGAAAGTAATAATTTGAGTAGGAACAGGAGTATTAAAGGTACTTTTATTGCTAAAAGTAGAATAATTTCAGTATTTTGTTGTTTGTTTTTGGTGAATTCATATGTATTTTTATAATAAATGCTTAAAAGTAATACTGTGAGTATGAGCAAGAATACAATAAAATCTGCATTATAATCCGAGTGTGCGGTCAACTTAAAAAGTGCTAAAACGCAGCTAACAATTTAGCACAATTGTGCAAAAAATATTGCTAAGCAAAATGCACTATTTAATTTTTCAACCTGCTAAAATAACTACCAAGAACATGCCACAAAATGCTAACAATTTCGCACAAAGTGCTAAATACTTAGCACTGTAAACCAGCTAAAAAACGTGCTAAACTTAAAAGTGCTAAAAAATTTCGCTCTTTGTGCTAAGTATTTGCCGAACCGCCAGAACGCGATCACGTTTGCACGCATTTAGCACCGAAAAGTGCTAACAGTTCTAAGAGAG
>JASAMX010017389.1:0-11276 GCA_030248175.1 Microlaimidae sp. YZB2_3
GATTCAAACGTTTGCAAACCGTCAGGGGTACATCGCAAAAATAGAGGCAACATTTTTTGAAAGCTCTAGGACGGTGGCTTTTAAGCATTTGAGGTGCTAAAATGGTAAAATTTTGTATAAAAGATTGGGCGTGACTAACTCAAAATTTTTACTTTACGAATAAAAAACTGACCTCATTTTCAAAAAGTACGTTGCAATTAAAGTGTTCAGTTTAAATTTCAGAGCCGTAGCTTGAATTTTTACCGATTTATGATAATTTTAAACCTTGTAATTTTTTTGACAATTTTACAAAAAAATGAAAAATTCGTAAAATTTGAATTTCTCAAAAAATTTCTTTTACGGATGGGCTAAAAATCTTAGTACAGCCTTCCTATTACAAGGGGCACTATAAAATTGCGTTGAACCGGTTTTTCTGTGTATTTGCGCTCTTCAAATTATTGCTTGAAAATGGGCAAAAATTGACCCATTTTTTGGCTACTTTGGGTAAGCTGTAAAAGTAACTAGGGGGTATCTATGGCAAACGAAATTAGTATTGGCCGGTAGCCCCGATTTTTCTCGTTCAATTTAGCTATTAACGGCCGTCTAACTCTTACATGGTTGATCACACAAATGAAAACACGAACCCATACTCAAATATCTCAATTTTTCCGTTTTTAAAATTCCTAAAATTGAGCTCTTCAAAAAGTCCAAAAAACGTCCCCGGACTCCCAAAAACGTAATATATGGGGCAAAGTGGGTCTTTGACATGAATTATATCTATTTACAAGTTTGAAATAACTCACCCACCTTTTTTTATTTGGCATTTTTCAATAGCCAATTTTTTTGGGTGGTTCACCCTGACGCACACGTAGTTTAACCCTTACTTTCCCTAAATTCGGCAAAAAATTTTTATTTCATCAAAAAATTCAAAAAATTTGCTACCATTTTCATATAAAAAGTTTTCCTCTAGCATAAACCTGGGCCGAGCCACAAGCGTTTAAAGATCTGGCATGGCACATAAAATCAGTATATAAGCGAGTTTGTCTCCCCCCCTGGGTGGGACCGAAACAGACTTGGACTGAATAAAACCGAGAACAAAAGAGATCGTGCGTGCAGTGGTAGAACGTAGGTCTCGCGTACTAAAATTTCCTGTATTAAGTCGCGACTGATACAAGCTATATTGTGATAATACTGATTGTTTAATTTTATATATAGTATTAGGTTGCGCAGTTAGTGCCGATCAACATCGCGCTGACGTGTCCTGCTTTATGAGAAATAAATAAACTTTTATAAACTTTTAAAATTATGGGAAAACTTTGCTGTCAAGTAGAGCCCTAAATAATTCATAGTCTTACACCTTGGAATCACTACCAGTAAACCTATTTGTAACATTATCTAACAAGTACCTGTCTGTTTATTTATTTTACGTGGAACACAAGCAAAAAGTATAGTTAAAACTCTAAATCCTCATAGTACTTTTTTGATTTCTAGAATTTTATACTTTTATTGTAACAAATTGTTATTTCGGTATTTTTTAAGGTTTTGTTTAAATAAAAACAGTAAATTATTGGTTTGCGTTCTCATATAAACATCATTATTGGTCACAATAACTAGCAAATAGGCAACCAGGAAATAAATAAGAAAAAATTCCTTGACACTCATAGTGAAAATAGTATTGGATAATAAAAAAGCGACGATTATAGTTTATGAAAACAATATTATCAATCAGAAACAAATCTAACCTTATAATAACCATAATACTGCAACCAACATTATTGTAGCTAAAAAACATATAAACAGGAATTAATTTTGACAAATCAAAAACCGACCGGAAACTGTTATTAAAACAAAATAATATAGCGTTTTCTAGAATACAGCTGTCTTTCAAATACCTGCGCGTCATTGCTGTATTGTTTGACACATTCAATTGGTATTGAATGAAGCCTATATTATTAACAAATGTGCTCAGGATTTCCCAGTTTTTTATGGCTTGTCCCGTATAAATGTATATATCCAGAATGCTTTACCGAATTCAGCGTGACACGGTTTTTTAGACCAATTTTATCCGATGAGAGATTATGTGAGTAATAAACAAAAAGAAATAAATAGGACATTTAACATTAATTTGCAAAAAATATTTACTTTATAGCTTAATTTGTTTTTTTTTAAATTTTTTAAATTTTTATCTTCTTACTGTAAATAAATAATCACTAACTTTTTTCTCTCTGATCTATTATAGATTCCAAAACCACTATCGCATTTGCATTTGAGGAAAATTGAAAATGGTTTTCCAACAAACCATCTGGATTTTTTTGTCAAGCAAAAATAATCAAATATGCTTAGGGTAACTGACTTAAATTCGGTCAGCCTTAATTTCGGTCACCGGGTATTATTTTTGTGATGCGCAAAGTTTTGAAATGAACTGCGTATAGCTAGATAGATCAAAAATGTAATCTATCTCAGCCATCTAATTTCATTTCATAACTTTGCTCTCGGCAAAAATAACAGCCGGTGGCTAAATCTAAGGATAGTCATCTATCCTACTCCTTTTTTAAGAAAATAAATGACAATTATCATTAAATATCGTAATTTGGAGTATCAAGAAAGTTAAAAAATACTATAAAAATATTATGCAAAAATAAAATTGACTTTCATTTATGTTAATAAATTACTTAAGTACTGCACTGTCACGATGCTGAGTTTCCTTGCTGAATTCCATTGGCTTTTTTGGTTTTCATTTTTCTCTCTACAATAAAAAATCAAGTATCTCAATTGCTTAATTAATTTGTAAATAATAGACAAATACAATGTTTAATGAATAATTAAACATTTCATATTTGGATAATATCATTAAAACAAAACAATACATAAAACAAAATTCAGGTGCAAGATTAAGTGGGATGTGTGATATAGCTTTAATTTAGGCTTGCTCCAAGTGGAGCAGTTACGCGCCTGAATTAGGTCAAACACATTAAAATAGAATTTGTCTTATATACAAAACTGCCGACAAATACATCTATATTTAGATACGGAAAATCAAAAGAAACTGTAAATATAAAACCCATTATATACTTCTCTGACGCTAAATTTTAGGCCTATATCCTTAATTAAAACATGATTTTTTAGGACTGACCAGCAAAGTTTGTTAGGGCATCAAAAACGCATTTTTTTCTTGTTGAAAAATTTTTCCAAAGCCTCTTCCATCTTCAGCTAATATGCAAAAATCCCATCTTTATCCCATATAACTTTCATATAAATCCAACTTTTATTAAACCCCATCTGACACTTATATATAAATTTTTGTTGTTGTAGCACATATTTTTGTACAAAACTATAGGCAAGACCAAAGTGGCTGGTGCAGTCGTTCATTCTGTTTGTCATAAATTAATGATTAAATCATGATAAATAGTATTGTTTTGATGGGTTATCACCTAATTTTCAAGTTTATTTGGTTTACAACTGCACCACCCACGTTTAGTTTGCCTATAGTTGTAGTTAAAGGTTTTTAAAGGTATAAAGAAATAATGTGTGTATTGTTTTGATAATATTTTTTGACAATAGCTGAGTTGAATTGTTAGTTCAACTGTGTTTTTTTAAGTTAAATACGGCTATTAAACCAATTATGAGTTTTAAATTTTTTATTGACTTGCATTCTTGAATTCCAAACTAAGTTTTTAAATAATATTATTTTCTCTGTAAAAACTTGGATTGGTATAAATCAATGATAAAACTTTAAGAATTTCACATCATGTTTCTTGAATTGCGCCAAGTTGAGAGGGCGTTTAGTAAAACTTGTGCAAAAAAAGCAAAACATAAACTAACAGACACACACACAATTTACCAATCTGATGCACACACTTAAAGGGCTGGTTCATACTTATGACAAAACGTCCTTTGGACAGAGTCCAAAGGACTTTTGTCCTTTGGACTTTGTCCAAAAGACAAAATCCAAAGGGAAAAGTCCAAAGGGAAAAGTCCAAAGGACAAAATCCAAAGGACAACGTATTCATACTTTTGTCCTTTGGACTTTTCCCTTTAGATTTTGTCCTTTGGACTTTGTCCAAAGGACAAATTCTAAGTAGCGTTCATACTTCGTCCAAAGGACGTTCTGGCTTTTATAAAATTGTCCTTTGGACTTTGTCCAAAGGACGTTTTGTCATAAGTATGAAACAGCCCAAACCCAAACACTCGAGTACGTTTGCCGCAAAAAACAACAATCATACATTAGAAACATTCACACAAGCACTATTCGTTTTTATATAACCGATAATGTTATATAAAATTTTAACAAGTATTTTTTGCTCAAAGAAAGAATTACGTATAAAAAACTTATAATAGCAATAAACAAGTTTGCTAGCTGATAAAATTATAGTTACGAGTAGTTTCCGCATAAAGCAAGCCTGGCCACTTAAACATTTATCTAATTTTCGCGGTAAAAACGCCCAGCAGAATGTTTATCTAATTCTCACAGTTCACTGAAATGCCCCATTTACATTTGCACCAATGCATACTGATTATTGTTAAAAAACGAAATTTCCTCAAGTTTAGAAAAAAAAATTCAGACTTTTTTAAGGAAGAAATGGTTGCCACATAACTTTTGCGTAATGCCTTTTTTTAATCTGTAAAAAACGTCGATTATTTCTTATGACGCGTAAACTTCTAACTAGCCCTAATTGATTTGTGGTTAAACAATTAACTAAGCACTATCCATTTCGCATAAAAGAAATAAAATCATTTCATTTTATACACAAAAATAAAAATAAACAAACAAAAAAAGTATAAGCAAATCATCCCTTTGTCTTGCAAAACATACTTTATGAATTTTTTACCTCTTAGTCCAAAAAGATAAACCCATAAACAAAAACTCAATTTACAATATTTATTTTGAATTTAATTTAAACACAGTGCATTTTTTCAAGCAAAATTTTGTTTCAAAAAAGCGTGTAATAGCCCTATTTTTTATGATATAATGTTCCAATTATAAATAAAATAAGTACAACAATTTACTTAATATTTATAAGCTTTTAAAAAATACTTATTATTTAAATTTCTGATATTACAAAAAACTCATAGTAAAACATAAGTTTTTTAGATAAATTAAATACGTTCAGAATACAAAATAGCACCTGTTAATCAATGTGTAAATTTTTTGCAGTGGCTTTTTGCATTTTGTTATTTAGCAAATATTACTGTAGGCCTTACTTAAATACCCACTTTTTCAATTAAATAAAGAAATTAGGGTTTAAAACTGGGATCGAACCAGCGACCTTTTTTCGATATGGGACCATTCTGCCACTGAACTACCCAAACAAGTTAACGTTAATATTTCGTTAAATATTCATTGGACAACGGTCGCACAAATAAAACATAAATAGCGCGATGCTGTTTATAACTACCACTTTGAAAGGATGAATTTACGAAATATTGCTTTGGCTTGGTGCTTTTAGTTGCAGAATGTTCCCATATCAAGAGAAAGGTCGCTGAATTTTTCAATTTAATTTAAAAAGTTGGTCTTGACACTAACAAAAGCAACAAGATCGCTCACTGCACAATGAGCAAGCAAATTAAAATGTTGAATGAAACTGTACGGTTGCATTTATGCAAATTTTAATCACGCAAAGAGTAATACGTACCACTTACATAAGTAGGACCTAGGTTATATTTAGAGGTAACCACGTTAAAGTTACACATCGCAAAGATAAAACGAAAATACCTGCAACCATGCGAAAAAGGTTTCACCGTGGTGAGACGAAAGCTTCATCGTGGTAGAAAGAGGCTTTCCTCGTGGTAACCTCAGAAAAATGATCACGGCTTACAAGAAAAACGTTTTATCCAACCGGCTCAAATATTTTCTGTCTAAACAAACGCTTGCGGATAAATCGCCCCTTTTTGCTGCTCTATTCTTAAGGCATTTTTCATTACAAAATATATAAAATTTATTAAAAAAACTGAATTTACGTAAACAAATAATAATGCAATACTGGTTTCAATAAAAATTAACAATCAAGAAACAATTTGAGGAAATAAATGTGTAGAATACACAATTTAAATAAAAATTGCAAAACAAATAAATAGGACCAGATAAAGAGTAAAAAAGACCCATTAAAACAAGCATAAAAAAGTAATTTAAATTTTTTAATTTATACCCTGTGTATACAAATAGATTACTTATTTTTAAACAGAAGCTATAAAGCACGGTAGCAAAGCAATTAAACAGTCATTAACAAGGGTGGTTGAACAAATTTTCTACAACTCAGTATATTATAATCGTGAAGCGCTAAATTTTTAAAATAATTGATTTATTTATTTTAAAATCTTAGTGTTCTGATTTTCTAATGCCAACATGGCAGGTGATGCACCATATAGGTGATTTTACACTACATGAAAATTTGTATACAACATTAGAATTCAGATAAATAGGGATTTTATTTTTCAACATAAATTAATTAGTTTGCTATTACGTTTGCTAGACCTTCTTTTATTTCATTACAAACTACCAGTTGGCCGATTAAGTTATTTAATACAAGGCCAAATTTGACTGTTTTCATCCTGAGGAATTTCATTGTTGCGTTTTCCACAATAATGCTAATAATTTCTGCATAATTTTATTTGTAGATATCCCGCTAATATTTGGCTAATAGATATTTTGCTAAAGTGCGTATTGCTAAAACCAAGCAATGTTCCAACTTAGAGCAGTTCCAAATTACCATTTACCATAAAAGTTTTGGCTTTTAATTTGGACATTTTTATTGAAACGCGCATCAGAAAATTTTTCACGCAAAATAGAATTTTTTATTTTGGTTAAAATAAAGACAATTAGGGTTGAAAAAATAAACTTCAAATAACGGGTTCAAGAACAGGAGGAGGAGGAGAACAGGAAGAAACGCGAAAAATAAGATTTTCATATTTTTATTGGAATAGAAACAATTAGCGTTAATAAAAATAAGCTCCAGATAGAGAGTTCGATGACAGGAGGAGGTCTAAACCTCATAAAAAAGCTTAAAACGCAGTGTGACTCTCTTTACGATAATAATTTTAAAGATATATTTATATATAAAGATCTAAAAAATACATTATTGCAAAAGTATATAACGTATCAGCTCTATTGAATAAAATTTCAAAATCTAGTCCAAGTTTTAAAAGACAAAATCACAGAACAAAACTGAGAAATGTTTAATGTTTTTCGATACAACTTATTATGTGTCAGTGGAAAAATATTACCTTTTAATTTTTTAGGAAAATAAATTGTAAACATATTAGATGAGTTCATAATATTTCAAGTTTTTGTAATTTCTTGTGGGCATTCAACCAGATTAAAACTTATATTTTCTAATATGGGATCTTTATTTCTTCAGAATACTGTTTTGATACTTCAAATAGTTTAGAATAAATCGTAATAATGGATTAATTTAATATAACGAAGTGTTCATCAACTAACAAATTTCTTCAAAGGAGTGAGAAATTGAATTGATATATGATAAGCGACAAGTGACAAACTTTTACAGCTGAATGAAAAGTGACAAGCCCGTTCACATCTGAGTAACAAGTAATGTGACCGTGTGAACACGTTGTTAACGCGTTGTCACTTTTTATTTGATATTCCGGTGTAATCTAGGTTTTATTGTTTAAAAAACGAGTATCTCAAATAGTCATTATATTGTTCATAGTGGATAGTTTTGATGACTTTGCCGAATCTATATAATCACACTGTTAAATTGTTAAATTTAGTAATTTTTGAAGATAATTAAAGTAAATAGAGCCATTTTTTTCAAAAAAATGTATTTGCTAAAATGTTTGGCATTTTTAACAGACCTACAATTGAAGAAAACGTGATTAGCAATAATTAAATTTAAAACTTTTGCATATAAGTGGCATTTGCATTATATTTTGAGTTCGCTTATTATTAATGCGAATAAAGCAGGATGTTCCTATTCTGGCAAAATAACACTATATGGAAACATTCCATTACTTGGCTCCGATCTTTTTAAATTTCAAGTGCAATTTAACTCCCAAATCAAACGTTAATTTACAGCCGATTTATAATTCAAAGTATTCTAAAGACAAAATTTTAATTCTGGGTGATCTAAGACTTTTTTTAATATAAGGTCAAAACGCTAAATATAAAAATATAAACATGAGTTTATATCACTCAAAATCAATCTTTCAAGTTTTGTTCTTAAACAAAGCATGAACCTGACTTCTAAGATCAATGTTTTGAAAAAACCAAAAAAAACCACACTTATTTTTATACGCTTTAAAATCAATGTTTACAGACAATGATCAGCGAAAAGACGTTTTTCAGTCACGTTACATCTGTATAACACGCTTTTTTAGCTGTAAATTAAATGTGAAACAGGAGTGGCCCAAGGACCGATCCCGGAGGCACTCCTGATTTTACTTTTTGTGGTTCAGATAAATGGTCTCCGACAATGACTGATTGCGTTCTGTTAGTCAAAAAACTTTTTATCCAATTAAATAGTTCATAACGAATACCATATGATTTTAGTTTGATCATCAATTTGGAATGGCATACTGAATCAAATGCTTTTTTAAAATCAATGAACATGAATGGCATCAGTACGCAATTTTTCATTTGCCGCTAAAGTCCATTCATTTAATGTTGTAAGCAACTGTGTAAAAGTTGAAGGTATAGACAAAAACCGAACTGTTCATCAGTAATAAGCTTATTTTTGAAAAGGTATTTTAGCATTTCATTGGCTATAATTTTTTCTTGAACTTTACACATTATACATGTTAAACTAATTCCCCTATAGTTTTGATGATCTGAAGTGATACCTTTTTTAAAAATTGGGCTTATTATTGCTGTTAGCCAAATATTTGGTAAGACCCCAACCTGAATACTCATTATACAAAATCTGCATAGGATAAGCAATTTCAGAATCAATCATTTTAAGGAAAAAGGTTGGAAGCCGTCTGGTGATCGTGACAATTTGTTTGGTATAGTTTTTGTATCGCTTTTCTTATTTTATCATGCGAAAATTTTACGGTATGAAGACCAATATTATTTGGCACTTTTTGGGGAAAAATTAGGTTTTTGTTATTATCTTCAGTAAACACATTTGCAAAAAACTCGCTAAACATTTTGGATTTTTCTTTATCATCCATAGCATATTGGCCGTTTTCCTTTTTAGTCGGAGGAATACAAGGTTTATTTTTTGTTTTAGAATTTGCATAATTGAAAAACGCATTAACATTGTTTGACTCAATAATACTTATTTCTTTGTCTTCAAAATATTGTTTAGTTGGTTTGACAGAGTTTTCACCAAAAAAGACAAAAAATATATAATTTTATAAAAAAAAGCGATCATGTTTTCTGACCCGTTTTTCACAAACCTTCTTTTACAAAATATGGGATAAAATAAGTTTTTTTTACTAAAACATAAATATCTCGACAAATAGTTTGCTAAAAAATGGTCCTTTAAAATTAAAAATATCATCATTATTTTTTTAATATTGTTTTATCTTTAGTTTTATTATCAAAAGAAAATTGCTAAAATAAATATTGATAAAAAGCATTTATTTAGACAAATTTTAAAATTTATAGAGGCAAAAAAGCTTATGGGTTTAAAATAAAACAGTCTAAAAATAAGGCTCTCAAAAGATCATCGAAATAAAAAAATGTTGCTTTTGTACCGCATCCATTAACTTTTAGCTATTGTCAACGTCCATTATCAATGGATTAGTTTTATGTGGGATACCTGTATTTTAATGCCTAAAGAACCTTTGGAAATTAAATTATTATATGTATGAATAACTATTACTTTATAATTAAATTGTAACTATTGCGTTGGAAATTTGTTATCTTAATAGTATATTTTAAATTTTAACTTCTTTTATGCTGTTTTACTAATTTTTATAATATACAATAATTATATATGTACTCCGTTTTATTTGACATAGTGTAAAAAAATTGGCAAATGTAATTTGTTGTTAATTGATATTAGTTTACTTCAATTGCAAATATTACAAAGACTTTCAATTTAAATTTCAGTATTATTGTTTAGAATTATTTACCTGCTAAAGTATTTATAGTATTATTATTATATAATACAAACTTTTGATGGCAGGCGTTTTCTTTTTTAAATATTAAAACTTTTTTGCCAGTACCATTCTCGGTACTTACGGAAAAAAACTTGGAGGATATTTGAATAGAAAATAAAAAAGTATTTTATGCGTATTAAGACTGAGTGTAGTCTGAGTGGACAAAAAACACGCCACGTGCACCGAAAGTTTAAAAAAAATCAGTAGCAGTTTTTTTTAAACATATTGTTTTTCAAAAGAATAAAAAATATTTATAATAGAAATGCTCAAGTGAGCTGATTACTAATAGAAAAGACTTAAGTGGCTATAAATAAAAAGAAAAATAAGTCATACATTAGAGATATTTACAGCCCAATAATAAATTCCAAATTGTGTGAGGTACAGTGTTCCAAAAAGGCGATAAAATATAACATCTTGTTAATAAAAATGTCAGTTTATACAAAATTTGTAATATCGTGTTTCATAAAGTCTACACAATGTTGTATTTTTTATCTAAGTCCATCTTTTTTGACAATGTAGAAAATTCAAGTTTTTTAGTGTATTTATTTATAAAAAAAATAACACAGGTTTGTAGGCCCATATGCACGTTTTTTATTTTAGAAAGGATTGTGTTTTTTTTTCTTCTGTTTATTGTATTTTGTACATTGCTAATTCGGTTTAAAATAAAAATTAATGGTCAAATTTAAATTTTCAAGATATCTGGATCCAGTGAGATTGAAAACAGAAATGACTGCCTGACTTACCACGCAATTAATGTAACAAAATTGTTTTAGGTTTTTTTTACCTTATCGTATTGGAAAGTTTGAAATTGAAATATCTTATAATAAGTGGAATTTATATTATGGTTAAAAAAGTTTGCTATTGTTAAACAGGTTAGTTTAGTATATAGTTTAGCGAACATAGTCTAATGTTATAATTTTTTGGGTTTTTATAAAGTGTTTTTTGTATACTGCATTGGTTGAATATTTAAAATCTATTTTTATTGTAAAAGTTTTCCATGTCAGCCATTTGGCTGTCATAAAATTTTTCCTTTATGTTTTGGGTCAATTCCCTATGTTTTGTAAAAGCAAGGATGCGTAAGAGTAAAAGAATGTCCGACTGAGTATTAGACAATTGTTTTGATTATATGTTAATCAATCAACCTGTAGATATTCATTCATGTAGAAATCAAACAACGTAAACGAAAAATTCCTAGATGAAGTTCTTCTAAATAATACTGTCTAATAATTTAAATT
>JASAMX010017393.1:0-13491 GCA_030248175.1 Microlaimidae sp. YZB2_3
AAAAAAAACTTCATAAACACAGAGCATCAGTTTATTTTTAATATAATTTAGTAAATAATTAAAGAGTAGGGTTTCATTTTTTGCAGACTTGAAGTTTTTAAAACAAAGATAAAAACAAAAAAATAATTGTAAAAAGTGGCCAAATAACATGAACATTTAAAGTTCAATTAAGGGATAAAATAAGCTTAATATAATTCACTTAAAAAGCACAGCCTCTGAGTTTTTTGTTTTAAATGATCATTTCTTTGGCGCATGACAGCTTAACAGTGCGAGTACATAAGTAGGTAAGTAACAGCAATTTTGTGAAAAAACAAAAAACTCTCGTCTTGATTATTATTTCAACAAAATAATTTCATTGTGGAAGTCAAAACATGTTTTATTAGTATTCAAGCAAAACTACCGGGGCTCAAAAAGTAAAAAGTATACTTAATAATGCGCATAGTGATTTCTTAGATATGCAAATTTCCATTATGATCAGTAAAATCTGTTAGTTTCTGCAAGCAATTTTTAGCACTCTTTTATGCCCATACTCTTCTGTACTGTACTCCTTTGTTCCAGTACTGTTTTTTGCATACTCTTTTGCAAAACCCGGGAATGTTTTGTGGTACTGTTTCGTGCCATACTCTTATGATAGGGAGCAATGGACAAAAAGGATGTACAATTCACACTAGTATCAGATTAAATAAAAGTTTAAAGCAGTTTAAAAAATATAAAAATTCGGCATGAATAGTACAGCGAAGTCTTAACTAATTAGAACCCTTTAATTAAAAAAAGTAAAATAATTAAATTGGTTGTTGCAAAAAATCATAAAAATCATAAAATAAACTTACCGCTGTTACCGAGAAAAGGCCTATTTGAGCGGAATTAGAGATCATTGGTCCCAGGCTTAAATCTACAATGTCACCGAGCCTGTAGACTGTTACAGTTTTGTCAGTTGTTTGCTCGTTTTTCTGCCGATTTTCTGCAAATTTTTCTATAGCTCTTAACTTAAATCTAAAAAAAGAAAGATATCTTTATCAAAATGTTATTCATTTTATTGCAAACAAACAAGAGAATGTAGTCTTGTTTTCTGTTTCTTTTTCAAAATTTACAATGATTTCAATAGTGAGGGTAGGAGAAGCCGTTAAACAAAGGAAAGGGAGGTCTAAGCAAGGCTCATAACTCACACCGCAGTGATAATGACAAGTGATGTGACAAGGAACAAGTGACATCAAACAAGTGACAACGCGACAACACAGGAACAAGTAAGAGTGTAACAATGTACACGTTCACAAAGCGCAGTGTTAGTTGTCATTCCGGTATGAACCAGCTTCCAATATCTAAAATAAAAACTTTTAAGGCATCCAAAAATATGGGGTCCACTACATAGGTGGGCAGGGGGGCATAGATGTTTTGGGGGGGGGGGACAGAGGGGTGCACCCCCCCCCCCCCTAGAGCCAAAATTTTGGACCCCCCCCCCCCCTGGAAAAAATCCAGGGGGCCCCCCCTCCCCCCCCAAGCTCGAGAGCGGTCCGACCTACCCCCCCCCTGGAAGGCTGGACCCCCCTCCCCCCCTCCCGACCAATTTGGAAGTATATTTTTTTATTTACTGTCAAAAACACAGGTTTTTAGTTAAAAACAGTGTTTAAATACACTTTTTAGGCCTAAATAGGCTGTTTTAATACATAAAATTCAATATTAGACCTAAAAACACTTAAATTATTGAGTTTAAAAAATTTTGCTGAAAAATTGGACCCCCCTGACCCCCCCTAAATTTGAAATCTCGCACCCGGGGTCGACCCCCCCTAAAAAGCCAGGGGGGTCCGGACCTTCCTGGACTCCCCTAAAAATTTTGGCCTTCCACCCGGCGGTGGACCCCCCTCTAGCGGACCTGACCAAAAACATCTATGCAGGGGGGTGGGGTTGGGGGGAGTACAAAAAAAATTTCGGGGGGGGGGGGGAGCCTCCCCCTTCATTTTTGAAAACGACTGTTTTTGGCCTAATAACCTATTATCTAATGTTTTAGCGATAAAAACATGTTTTCTTAGTTAAATATTACATTAGCACACATTGGCAGAGCTTGGATTTCACAAAAAAGGAATTTATAGCTTTTTCAGACCCCTTGGCTACACCCACATTGTAAACCAAAGAACACGAGCGGCATATCGACTCCATGTTATTTAGGGTACCTACCTGCCTATATGAAAAAAATCCGAGCCAATGCTATAGGCGGCTGGAAAATTTAGAAGGGGGGAGGTACATAAATCAACCAATATGATTGTTTGTTTTGCTTTCTGTGTAGTACTTATTACTTATAAAAAATATTGTACCAACTTTAAAATAACATTAGCATCAGGCAAGATAAATAGCGAGATATATGTATGTATACTATAGAAAGTGACCGCTAAGCGAAGCGGAAAATTTTTTTATTTTTGGGGGTCAATTGGGGTACTAAAATTATTTTATAGTTTGGTGCCGACCGATTAGCGAGGCGCTGGAAAATTTTGAATTTTTAGCCTCGAAAACCCCCAAATTTTACTATCTGGCGACCATTTCGGAGGGGGGAGCGGCCGCCCCCCACCCAACCACTATCCTTATTTTTTCCCTAGTCCCACCGTTTCAGGGGAGGGGCGGCCGCCCCCCTGGTTACGTCCCTGTTTAAACACTGTTTTTAACTAAAAAACTGTGTTTTTGACAATAAATAAAAAATATACTTCCAAATTGGTCGGGAGGGGGAGGGGGTCAGCCTCGCTAGGTGTGGTCAGGCCGGACCGTTCTTGAGCTTTGGGGGGAGGGGGCCCCTGGATTTTTTCTAAGGGGGGTGTCTTGGTACCCCAAATTTTTTTTTTGGGGGGGGGGTGTTCGCTATAATTGGGATTTAGGAGGTATAACCCTTCCAACCCTCCCCCCTCCCTGCCCACCTATGCTCCCACTTACAATTTGGGGCATCCCAGTACTAAAAACACTAAAAAATGAGGTATTTGAGGTATACGCCAAAAAAAGTTTTGGACACCCCCCCACAAATTTCAGCATTTCAGGGGTCGGGTATACCCCCCCAAAAAATCTGGACGGGTCCACAGTAACACCCAGTCTTTTGAATTTAAAAAAAATGTTAGTAGGAATGGGAATATGGGGTGAGCACGGCCTTGGCCAAGATGGGGATGGTTTTTCCTCGTCAAACTTTTAGGAGGAGGGGAATTGTAGATGGGGGGTATCTAGAATTTTGAATTTGCTAACTTTTTAAAGAAATGGTCGACAAATTTTATATTTAGAGCGAGGAGACAGAGGAGTATAATGTACAAGACAAAACCATTTATATTGTTTTTTTGCAGAATAAAACTATAATTTAATTGAATAAAATAGGTATAACACAATACAAACATACTGATTTTTGTTAAATATCTGATTTTTTGGTGGTAAAATTTTAGATCAATTCTTCTTCTTTCTTACTTCGAGTCAATTAATGTCTTGAAGTTGGAAAAAATGGTCGTTTAAAAATTTTCCAGGGCCAACAAGATAAAAAAAACTAAAAAAATCGGCGGAAATGGAAAAGGCACTTTTACTTTTTTTTGAAAAGGGCAACGTTTTGAAGCTAAGGATATTTTGATGAGACTTACTTGTTATCTTGAAAAATTTCCTTGGCAATTTCTACATTTACTCTAAGTGGTTCAAAAGGAAAAGCTGCTGTTTTTATTGGTTGAAGAAGCCTGCTTAAACCGATTAGTTCTTCCTAAAAATTGAGCAGTACAAGCAGGTAAAAAGTTTCAGCCGAAAGATTAAAAAAACATTATTAGAGTAAAATATTAAAATAGACATAAACGATAAACACCATCCTCTACTTCCATTGTCGTTAACTTCTCCTTGCCATAGGTGAGCATTCTCCTAAATTTTTCCTTTGAAAAAAGCACATAAGAGCAGTATTGGGGGTTATACCTAAAACCGAATAAATCTCAAACTGCTGACCACCCACTGAAAATTTAGGAGTCCCTCAAACACGTATATACCCATACTTAATTTGGTTTTTGAAAGATTCTTCTATAATCTGAAAGGCTGCTCGCTTATTGGCTATTAGGGTATAATACGTCAAATGCAGGTGGGGTTTAATTAAAATTTTTGGAAGAGGTGGTTTCCCTCAAATAGCCCATTCCTAGCGTTTTTAATAGTGAAACCCCTTAAATTTTTGGGGGGAAGTGTCTGAAATGCCCTCCAATTTTAAATGGGTTGTTAGTAGCATAGTACCCGAGGGGGAGCGGGAGGTGGAAGAATCTCCTCTTCCCCTCTGGGAGTTCCTTTTTTGTCAAAACTCCCATTTTTGGCATCCCTCCTACTCCGTGCCCAGGATTTTATTTGGGGGAGGGCGGTCTGGGGGTAAATGGTAAAGGACAGAGCCCCTTGTCAGGGGTCCGCCCTTCGGAGAAGAAAATTTCAATTTAAGGCGCTGAAATACACTAGAAATTTTAATTCCAAATGATACTTATTAGAAAGTTTAAGGTTTTTTTACCCCTTTACGTTTTAAACATGTGTAAAACGTTATGTATATGTAATAGCGACAAAAAAGCGAAAATAAGGTAAAAATAGGTCTAAAATGGCTAAAAATACATTGAAGTAGGCTAAAAACTGTAAAAAATTTGCGATGGCCGTTAAAAATGGCGTCAGAATTTTAGAGTACTTTTTCATTTTTTGCCGGGGGGAGTACAATAAAACGGGGGGGGGGAAATCCTCCCATAAAGCGGGGGGGGGCATTTTCAGACCGTGCACAGGTCTGTAAAATATATATCTAAAAATAATATTGTTAACCAATAAACATAAGCACAACAACTTATTCACCAAATAAACTTTTTTTAAAAATTAAAAAAAACCTTTTACTCTACATGCTCTATGTAGTATTATTATTTTTATTTTGTGGGTGTTATATTACCATGTATGCATTATTTGTGGATGCCACATCTTTTATGTTGGTACACAGAGAAGGAAGACAGATCATAGTAAACTCAAACTGTGTCATGTAATGGGCGTTGTGGAGCAATCTGCCGCTAGCATTGTTTCAATCCGAGTGTTATAGAGCAAAACGTATTACCGCTTTATTCTACAAATCTCATGACGAAAGCTGGTGCTAACGTTGCCCGCTAGGCACCAAGAGGAGGAACTCCACACCACCCGGCAAATTTCAGTATTAATATTAAAGAAATTTTTTTTCTCTCAAAATTTTATAAAATTTCCAAACGTAAGGGTCCGGCTTACGTAAGGTTCTCCCTTACAAAAAAAAAATCCGGCTTTGCCGGATTTCAGAGGAGGTGAGCGGCCGCCCCCCCCCTGGACACGCCACTGCCTCCCAGTGGCGTGCCCAGGATTTCATTTCGGGGGGGGGGGCGGTCTGGGGGGGTACATACTAACCCTGAGGGGGGTCTGGGGGCGGCAGCCCCCCAGAAATGGGAGGTCTGGGGGGCGAGAGCCCCCCAGCGGGGTCAAGGGGCAGAGCCCCTTGTCAGGGGGGTCCGGGGGGCAGAATGCCCCACGGGGGAGAAAATTTTTAATTTAAGGCGCTAAAATACACTTGAAATTTTAATTCCAGATGATAATTAAAACAAAACTTAAGGTTTTTTTATTCCTATCCATTTAAAACATGTGTTTAAAACGTTAATAAAAGGTTAATAGTGTTTATAGTAGTTTTATTTAACATGTATGCTTTAACTATTGAGCGGCGAAATCGATTTGAAATTGAAAAACTGAGATAAATTGTCAATTTAAACTACCCGCGAAGCGGGGAAAATTCGGTTTTTTGACTATTAATATGCTTTTGGAAGGCATCAGGAAAGTTTCTGTATTAATATTAAAGAAAAAAAATTTTCTTTCCCAAAATTCAAAAAACGTAAGCCCCTTACGAAAAAATCCGGCTTCGCCGGATTTCGGGGGAGGAGGGGGGCGGCCGCCCCGGTCCCCTGGGCACGCCACTGCTGCCTCCTACTACGGGTGTCATTAGTGCTAAAGCTAAGGCTAAAGTGCTTTAGTACTAAAGGGTTTTTTGGGCTTAGTACTAAAGCTAAGGCGCGGCTAAACTGAAATTAGCTGGCAAAAGCTCGGCAAAGGGTATGGGCCCGGCAAAACGTTAGCTTTTGCCAAGAACATGACAAATCTTCCAAAAATTTGAACTGTTCTTACCAAACCAAAAACATGATTGTTTAATGAGATTTATATCAGTGAAAGGGGGAGATAGAATGGGGTCCACTCCCTTCTTCTTAACCTCAAAATTTTAGGCCCTCTTCCTAGACAAAAATCAAGTTCTCCTCACAAAATTTTTTAATGTTTTAACCTGATTCCCCTTCAGAATTTTAAATCTGACACCTCAAAAGTATTTTCATTTTGTTTTGAAAACCAGACCACCCTGACCTTCAGGGGCGTAGCCAGGATTTCGGAAAGGGGGGAGGTTGCACTCCATACAAATTTTTCAAAAGGGGGTTATAGGGGGTTGTACTCCAAATTTTCAAAATACCTACCATAAAAAGACATTAAAAAAGGGTAAAATTTTTTGCGCTTCGCGCTAAGTGTTTCTTTTTGCGTTATTTGCATTATTTTTTTAAGTTAAAGTTGAAAAAGTTGTAAGTTTAAAAAGGTATAATATTAAAAATCGTGCGATAGCATAAAAGAATTTTCAAAAATTTTCTTTGAATTTCATTTGAAACATCACTGGAAAGTTGTAAAAAGTTATATAAATGTCAAGCGCTGAGCGAGAAAATTTTTTAAAATTGTTCTCCCAGGACCCCCAAATTTTTACTTCCTTCAGCCCAAACAGGGGGGGGGGTTACAACCCCCCTGGCTATGCCCTTGCTGACCTTCTTCTAGATTTAAAAATTTTCCAACCTGAGTCTACCCCCTAGAAAGCTAACGAGTACGGAAGGAAGGACCCCCTTTTTTAACCTGCCTCCCCTCCAAAATTTTAAATCTGTGACCTCAAAAGTATTTTGTTTCAAAAACCAGGCCCACCCTGACCCACTTCTAGTCTTCAAAGTTTTCCATCCCGGGTCTACCCTCTAGAAAGCCAGCGCGTACGGAATGATCCCCTGGAACCTCCCTCCCAGAATTCGAGATCTGATTTATCCTAGGTAATTACCCACCATAACTCTCCCCACCCTTAGCTGCCAAAGCTACGCTTATCTGGAGTTAAATATGCCTTTTTTACTTCAAAAGTAACATAAGTGAATTATTTAAACAATAATGCTAATTTAGCTAATGCTAATTTTAGCTTGATTTTAATGGTTACAACGAAATTTGGTTTTAAAATGTTGTGAGTGTGTGAGTATGGCAATATGGGGTTTTACTTTTTTGTGTTTCTTTTTTTTTGTTTAAAGGAGCACTGTCACAAATCAAATTTCTATAACGCCCGAACCGGACTGCTCCTTTAATACCAAACCTACCTAACTCAACTATGGTATTTAGAGTGCTCCACTACAAGGCTGCAACATTTTTAAATTTCAGCTGAATCGGTTCAGTATTAAAGGAGCAGTCCGGTTCGGGCGTTATAGGAATTTGATTTGTGACAGTGCTCCTTTAAGCATTAGAAAGGACAGAATTTTTTTTTTGCTTTTTTCGAAGTTTTTTTTAGTTTCTAAGTGCTTAATATTAAAATAATGTTTACTATTTAATGTAGGCATTTTGTGACGTTTATTATGTTTTACTGTAAACTTAGCACTGCATTGCTAAGAATTACCTTAAAAAAGGGATAATTCCTGAACTTTACAAACAGGTCCATATTTGTGGGTTCGGCAAAAGCTAAGGCTAAAGTGCTTTAGTACTAAGCCTTTTTTGGGCTTAGTACTAAAGCTAAGGCTAAACGAGTTTTCGACCTTTAGTACTAAAGCAAAGGCGCGGCTAAAGTGAAATTTCCTGGCAATGCACACCCGTACCTCCTACCCCCCTCTCTATCTCTCCTCTCTACCAACTTCTTGTTATTTTTGTTGAATTTAACACATAACATTGATTTATATGAGTGCTTTAAAATTATACATTGCTTAAACAATTTGCAAACCAATGATTTTTTTAAGTTTAACCTGCAGCCCACCCGTGGTCATCCATTTAAATTGGCAATGGAAGACTGCCGAATTAATGCAAGGAAATTTTCTTTTGCAAATAGGGTTATTACACCTTGGAACAATCTGCTCCCATCTCAAGTAACTGTCGATTCTTTGGATGCATTCAAGAAGAGTTTTGGAACTGACTTAAATAAGCGCTCTTTTTGAGCCTTTAAAGTCATATCAGATAGCTATGTTCATTGATAATTAGTTACAATTGTGATTCATATTGGCGGCAATTAATTCGCAGATTTGATGTTGTTGATGAAAAAAAAAAAAAAAAAATAGAAAAAGAAAAAATAAACACAATGAAATGATGAAAACAGAAGAATTAAACTATGCATAAACTATGCTTAGTATGATATTAATTCTGTTATCTGATCATTAAATAAGAAAAAATAAATAAGTGTTTATTCACAAGGTATATTTTTTACCCTCTTTATTCACTTTCTTACAAATTTATAACATTTTTATTAGCATTTTTAATGCATTTTTCGCGATTTTAAACACACCCCTTATTATTTTGACCTACCTAAAAATCATACTTTTCCTCTAAGGGATTTTTGAAATTTACCCCCGGGGTATGCTCTCACCTAGTTGGATTTTGCCGTTTATCTGGCGTAAAATACCTTGTTCTACCCTTGGGTAGGTCAAGCACCTACGGACAGTCAGGTTTTAGGGCTTTTTTGGTGGGTTTAACCAAGGGCGTAGCCAGGGGGGTTATGGTATGGGGGTTGTATTGTAACCTCCCTCCTTTTGGGCTTGCAGAGGTAAAAATTTGGGGGCCCTAAGAGAACAATTTTAAAAATTTTTCTCGCGCTTTGCTCCGCTCAGCGCTCGACATATATATATCTTTTTACACCTTTTAAGTGATGTGGCTAATGAATTTCAAAGACAATTTTTGACAATTTTTTCGTGCTGTTGCACAATTTGTAATATTATACCTTTTTAAACCTAAAATTTTTCAAGTTTAACTTAAAAAACAATGCAAATAGCAGCAAAAAAATCACTTAGCGCAAAGCGCAAAAAGTTTTACCCTTTTTTAATGTCTTTTTACGATATTTTGAAAATTTGAAGTACAACCCCCTACAACCCCCCTTTAAAAAAATTTGTATGGAGTGCAACCCTCCCCCCTTTCTAAAATCGTGGCTATGCCCCTGGGTATAACTATAACCCAACACTTTTCCACAGACCTGTTTTTACCTGACTTCGTCCCCACCATGGTTTTAGAGGGTATGGTCCCCCCGTAACTGTCAAAAATTTCAACACACTTCTGTTAAACTTCTGTCTGGCCTTTAAAACCTCTCCCCGCCTTGGTTATCTATGACATACACAACATTATAGAAGGTACCTGGTTTGGCTTCCAGTTGGTTAAACCATCTATTTTGCAAACATAAGCGAAGCTGCCACTTTGAACTAAAACCAAATAAAAATATAAATAAAACTGAAACAAAATAAAAATTTAAATAAAACTATAATATAATAAAATTAATAAAGCTAAAATTTTGGAATACTATTAAGGCAATACAATAATTAAACCAAAGAATAATTATCCAACAAAGCCTGATAAAAACACGGAATGCTCAATGATAAACTTCTCTGACCTTGACAACTGTTGTTGGGTTTCTCACAAAATATAAAAAATTTTAAAAAAGCATAACGGCTCAGCTTTATCATCAAAACGTACAAAGAAAAAGGAATCAAGAAAACCATTTTCTTATAGAACTTTTGAGTTTCCAAGTACTTACAATATAATTTAATATTATACACTTACCGCTGAGTTTTGCCGGTTGTATCAGTGTGACCTTATACCGACTTTTAAACGCTGACTCCAGTAGACCTCCCAAAACAAATCTACAGGATCTCCAATATATCTAGATTTACAAATCATTTCTTAATTATTTACTTTTTAATTAACTAATAACTTATTGGCTTTAAAAACCAACAACTTTAAAATTTCAAAATTGTTAGACTTATTAAAATCGAAAATTATTTCAAAGAAAAAGACAGCTGGATATTTATTTTTAACATAGTAATATAAAATATACAACCAAAAGTATTACCAAGAAAACCAAGAGTACTCTAAGATATGTTTAATGTATAAAAAAAATAATAAAAATTCAACTTTAACACGACAAAAATGGCGAAAACTTTGTGAAAATAGTTTAAAAATTGTAAAACCTTGCAAAATAAGGTTGGTTGGTTGGTTGGTTACACGTGCACCTAGTTGTTGACTGAACGACTAACTGTCTGTAATTGTTTAATACAGGTGTTATACTTTAAATTAGAGTATATTTATTAAATAAGAACAAGATATTTATTAAATAGTATAACAAGTTCCCCTGCATTAACAATTATACACGTGCACCTAGTTGTTGACTGAACGACTAACTGTCTGTAATTGTTTAATACAGGTGTTATACTTTAAATTAGAGTATATTTATTAAATAAGAACAAAATATTTATTAAATAGTATAACAAGTTCCCCTGCATTAACAATTATACCCCATTTTTTTTAAATCCAATAAAAAATTTACCTGCATGAAAAAACCATTTCTAGCCATGCAGTGTTAAATTTTTTAATGTAAATGCAAAGAACTTTAATAATTCTATTATTCTCTTGATAGCTTGAAGAAAATGAATAAGATTTTGACATTGTAATGACGTGGAATACAAAAGTTGGTTCAATGTAGAATTTCATCTTAGCTAAATAGTATATCTTGAGCCAATAACATTTTTTATTATGAAAAAACAGGTATGAACTTGAGAAGTAAAATTAAGCGATATAAAAAAATTTGCGTATGTTATACACACCTATAATATAAATACCCACACAAAAACTTATACCTACGTATATAAACATTTATATAAACTTTTGTATAGGTACTTACCTCATTCAATATGGCAGACTCTTGGTCGGTGAAATGGCGAAATCTTATACCAATTTTTTCCACAGACTCAGCGACTTTAGCCGGCAGATTAGTTTGAGAGCTTGTGGCGTCGGGGACGGTCAGCGGTCGGTGCATGTCCCACATGAAGCCGACAGACTGAATATAGCACAAAATTTTTATAAATTTTTACAAAATAAAATGTGGAAAGTAGAAACGTAAATGGGCTGATTGCAGGAAAGTAGCCAGAGTTTCATTTTGGGGAGGGGGCGGAGCCCCCCCCCTCTTAATTTTTGAAAACGTTAAAAAAGCAGGGATAAACGTAGGTAAAGCTGTGTAATACACTGTTTTTGGCCTAATAACCTATTATCTAATGTTTTTAGCGGTAAAAACATGTTTTCTTAGTTAAAAATTACATAAGCACACATTGGCAGAGCCTGGATTTTACAAAAAAAGCAATTTAGAGACGTTAGTTTCAGACCCCTTGGCTCCATGTTTTCTAGAGTACCTACCTATATGAAAAAAATCCGAGCCAATGCTATAGGCGGCAGGAAAATTTAGGAGGGGGGGAGGTACATAAATCAACCAATATGATTGTTTGTTTTGCTTTCTGTGTAGTACTTATTACTTATAAAAATT
This sequence comes from Microlaimidae sp. YZB2_3, assembly GCA_030248175.1. Lineage (NCBI taxonomy): Eukaryota > Metazoa > Nematoda > Chromadorea > Desmodorida > Microlaimidae > Microlaimidae sp. YZB2_3. The sequence continues at coordinate 11,573 of JASAMX010017393.1, forward strand.
ATTGTACTAACTTTGAAATAACATTAGCATCAGGCAACATAAATAACTAGATATATATGTATGTATACTATAGAAAGTGACCGCTGAGCGAAGCGAAGCGGAACAAATTTTTGGTTTTTGGGGGTCCATTGGGGTACTAAAATTATTTTAAAGTTTGGCGCCGAGCGATTAGCGAAGCGAGGCGCTAGAAAATTTTGAATTTTTAGCTTCTGAAAACCCCCAAATTTTACTATCTGGCGATCATTTGGGGGGGGGGCCGCCCCCCCGCCCCCCCCCTGGCTGCGTCCCTGGCTGATTGGTCCTCACTGTCATGAATTAAGCTCCTATGGCGCTGGGAATAAATTAATCCTTTAATATTTGGTCGATCGGGCTAAAATTTGGAAATGATCTAGCATTTTCGCCAAGCAACTTAACTAACATATAAATTTTGACTTAAATATGTTTTGTATCAAGAAAACAGTCCATACCGGCCGCCACCAAGCTTTCAATTGCACCCGGACACTCACACCTTAAAACTCGCGGGTTCCTCCAAGTAATAAACTCTAAAATTTTCGTATTTGGGGAATACTTTTTTGGAAATATTTGATAAACACACACTCAAACACACACACACACACACACACACACACACACACACATATATATATATAAATATAAAGTATAATTTTAATTTAAGTTCCATATTATTTATATATATATATACATATATATACATAGGTGTTTTTTTAGGGGGGACAAAAGGGTCCACTCCCCCCTAGAGCCAAAATTTTAGAGGGGGGGGGCCCCCCAAATGATGCGGGTGGTTGAATTTAAGACTTAAAAGCTAAAAATTCAAAATTTTGTAGCGCCTCGCTCGGCGCCGAACTTTAAAAAACAATTTTAGTACCCCAATGGACCCTCAAAAACGAAAATTGTCGCTTCGCTTCGGCTGGGCGACGCTTTATGCCCGTGCTGCCTGGCTAATCTTATTTCGAAGTTAGTACAATAGTGAGTAAGTACTACACAGAAAGCAAAACAAACAATTGGTTGATTTATGTACCTCCCCCCCCCTTCCTGCCGCCTATAGGATTCGCTGATTTTTTTTCAATTGTACTCTGAGAAGGCATCAAAAACCAAGAGGTCTGAAAACGTCTCTAATTGCTTTTGTGTTCAGGCTCTGCCAATGTGTGCTTATGTAATTTTTAACTAAGAAAAATATTTTACGGCAAAAAAAAAACCATTCAGAATAATAGGGTATTTAGGCCAAAAAACAGTGTATTACGCACAGCTTTACTACGTTATCTGCCTGCTTTTTTAAACGTTTTAAAATTTGAGGGGGGGGGTCATCCCCAAAATGAAACTCTGGTACTCCCTCGTAGCCCATTTACATTTTCTACTTTCCGCATTTATTTGTAAAAATTTATAAAAATTTTGTGCTATTGCTGCGTCTGTCGGCTGTGGAAATACCGCCCGACAACAAGCGTTCCCCGACGCAGCTCTCCGACTTGATCTGCGGCTGACGTCGTGCTGTGGAAATTATTGGTATAATTTTCGCCGCAAAAATTCAAGTCTGCTGAAATGGCAGGGTACCTATACAAAAGTTTATATAAATGTTTATATACGTAGATTTTTTGTGTGGGTATTTATAGTATATAACATACGCAAATTTTTTTATTATGCGCTAATTTACTTTCTGACCCCTGTTTTTTCATAATAAAAAATGTTATTGGCTCAAGATATCTCTTTAGCTAAGAGGAAATTACATTGGAACCAACTTTTGTATTCCACGTCATTACAATGTCGAAATCTTATTCATTTTCTTTTCAACTATAGAGAGAATAATAGAATTATTAAAGTTCTTTTGCATTTACATTAAAAAATTTGACACTCAGTGGCTCAAAATGGTTCAGTGCAGGCAGATTTTTATTGGATAGTTAATA
>JASAMX010017395.1:0-19357 GCA_030248175.1 Microlaimidae sp. YZB2_3
CAATTGTTTTTTTTTACAGTTTTTAACAAAAAATACAAAATAAATAATTTTATAAAAAACCTGCTATGATTGTTAAATGATTTTTTGCTACCCACGTGTGACAAAAAAATGGAAGTAAAATGACCAATTTTTTTAATAAAATACTGATATCTCGAAAATACTTTGTTAAAATCTGCAATCAGGGTGTGAAACTAAATTTAGAGGTACACCTGCTCTTTTTTTATTTTTTAACAAAACTTTTTGAAACGAAGAGTCATTGTTCCAATACAAAATAGCCAAAAGATTGTATTTCCGTTTTTGTTTAAAAGTTCTAAAGATATATAATTGAGAAAAAAAACAGTTACAAGGTTTTGGCACGCAGAATAAAGTTTTGCTAAAAAATAATTTAAATCCAAAACAAAAAGTAAAACTACTCCCCGCACTTTAAATTTTTTACTCTATGATACACATACTTTTTTTACAAAATTTAGTTTTTTTTCTAAATGACAATGCAAAAACATCGGTTTAACAGATAATTAATAGTATAGTACTATGAACAAACACCATGTATAATATGTAAAAAAATCTTCAACTTCTGTTTAAAACGTGCCACCATTATAGGCTATTTAGTAAAAAGTTTTTAGAATATAGTAATTCAAAATGCACATTTGTTTGAGTTATTTCGTTGTAATGATCTATTTTTCATTAAATCGCGTAATTCAAATGGATTTATTTTCATGTGAATTTACTTTGATAAATTGAGTTGTTTTATTATTAAATTACGAATCTTCATTATAATTTACGAGAATTAAAGGAGAATATGGCTTAAAAATTCTTGTTTTATATAAATTAATTTATAACATTCGATAATATAAAAAAGAGTACGGGGTCTTTAGAGCCGCAAGTAGGGAATTTGGAGCCGTCGGAAAGCTTTTGACCTTTTTAGGCTTCGTTTGGGTTTAGGTGGAGGTTTTCGCAATTTTTATTCTCGGCTCTAAGCTTTCCCAGCTGCATTGGCCCTTAACCTTAAAACTGATGAGCCGCAGCTGATAAGATGAGCAGCTTGTCCGATCTGAAATATTGTGACCATTTTTATAGTCAGCATATTGCAAACCATATTTAATATAAAACTTTTTGTATTTTTTGTCTTTTTTAATTAAATCTAATATGTTTTTTGTTTGATGAGAATTTTTTTTACGCTTACATTACTAGTCCAACAAAGGAAAAAAGATTTCATACTTTATAATTATATTCTTATTGACTCTTTTTTTCTTTATTATTTTTGCTATTTGTATTTATTTTTTGCATAGCTTGAAAAAAGTATAGGGTAAGGAATTTTCAGAAAAATAACTCTTTATTTTTTTAATCAACTTGTTGCAACCGCCCATGCGTTAAATAATTTAACTGATTGGGTTTTTCGATCCTAATAATTTCATTTTAGTAAAATTTACGCTGAAAAAATTTTCGTACTTGTTAATAATTTTGATCCGTAAAAAGTCATTGTCTGTTGAATATTTGCCGGAATATAATTGTTTGGGTCTTATTTTTATAAATGAATTAAAAGTTCTTTTGAAATTTATTAATTTAAGTCTCTTTTTTGACTTTGCTTCATGCTTTTTTTATTCTATCATTACAAGGTAGTCCTAGCAGCAGTTTTGACTTGTAATAAATATTCCAATTTTTTTTGTTTTTAGTGCAACAATTAGCCGTTTTCTTAAAAAAATCTTATTTAACAGAAACAGCAACCTAACGTGGTTGAAAAAATTTAGAAATATTAGAATACATCAAAATATTTTTTACAAATCTAATTTTAAATCGACATTTGTAGTTAGTTTCCGTGCATGACATATTCCCTTCTGGAAAACGTCAAAATTGATATGAAACCTTTTATAATATCATTTTTTAAATAGTAATTGAGTGTTTACGCTATAACTACGAACTCTTTGTTTTATCTGTATCCTTTTTAAGCTTCAAAATCCACCTTGTTCCTTTTTAAAATTTTTATTATTCGAAATTACACTAAATTTTACCGAATAAAAGACAATTTTTGCGATCAATTAATCAAGTGACGAGATAGCGTCTTAAAAAATAATTGAGCAGACAATTTTTGCGCTCGTCAATTATTTCCGATCGCATATGTTTCGCCCGAACGCGGGGGTTTTTTACGTTTCCGCTTTGTCTCAAAACATTGATTATATAACTTGGCGGGTTGGGAAAGCTAATACATGTTAGCCCGGTTTCGATTATAGTATCAACTGGTACACTAGCGTTCGTTTAATTGGATTTGAAAGAAGACGCTATTCTATAGGCTTTTTATTCCTTGTCTCTCCTCTGATTATAATCAACTCGAGAAGTTGGAAATATTAATATGGTATTGAACTCATTTTTTTTTGGAAAAACAGCACATAAATTAACTATTTATGCGCGGTAATACGCTATTTATTGCTCCCATGTAAGCCTTTTATTTCAATGTCGTGTTTTTATTAGAACCCTCATTAGCATTTAAGGCTGGTTCATACTTATGACAAAACGTCCTTTGGACTTTGTTTAAAGGACAAAAACAGTGTTAAAACGTCCTTTGGAATTCGTCCAAAGGACAAAGTCCAAAGGACAAAATCCAAAGGACAACGTGTTCATACTTGTTTTTTTTTTGAACTTTTCTCTTGGATTTTGTCCTTTGGACAAAATCCAAAGGACAAATTTTAAGTATCGTTCATACTTCGTCCAAAGTAAAAAGTCGAAAAGACGTTTTGGCTTGTCCAATTGACGTTTTGGTTTTTCTAAAATTGTCCTTTGGACTTTGTCCAAAGGATGTTTTGTCGTTTTGTCATTTTTTCTCCTTTTTTTTCTCTTTTTTTTTCTCCTGCTCGCCTCCCGTTTTATTGCCACCCCCTTGTTTCAAAAAAATTGCCCCCGTGCCCCCGTGCCCTTCGTTTTGGAATTGTCCCCCCCCCCAATAAAACCCCGGGGGGCAGTGCACAGGTCTGCTAATTTTTTTGAGTGCAAAAAGTAGTACAAACGTATTTGACGCTCCGAGTTTTTTTAAATATTCAGGCACGTTACATTTTCTTCTTCTTCTTCTTCATCCCCTTATTACCATTATTATGAGTTCCAATACCGAAAATCAGAATGTAAATTACGAGCCGATTCGGACATTTGACGATGTCGTATTGCCACCGTCTCATTTCGCTAGCAATGAAGCTTATATGCGGGATAAGCAGTAAGTTTCCTGATGTTTTTTTAATTATTTTTTACACTTATTGACCGTATGTAAATTAAAACCTCTTATTTCACCAGCACTGAAACAGACATGCGGTATATAAGCAGTCAATGTTTTTTGTAATGATTTATACGGGTTGGTACAAAAAGGACATTGATAAATTGACGACAAAGCTTATAATTTCCCATAAAATTGTGTAAATTGACATAAAATATAATGCGTTTTTAATATTTTCTTTGAATTTTAATTCCTAGAAGAGGCAAATAAGTTTATCACAAAAAATAGCTTGATTTCAGGGCTTTGCTTAGCTTTTAAAACAGTTAAAACATTAGTTTGTTCGCCTCTTTTTGTTATTTAAGCAAAGTTTCTTAAAACAAATTTTAATTTCTGAATCTTACCGGCAATTACCGCTTTTCATGGTCAATTTGGCCATGGCTATTTAATACAAGTTTGAACAGAAACTCGAAATAGAAATGGAGATTTAAAACCATGAAAATTTGCATGAAAATTAGGACGTTACTTTGTATGCTTATTAATTATATGTAAATTACCACTGTCGAAATTCACCAGCAATAAAGCCTGCGGGATGACTACATGCGGGATAAGAAAAATATTTCGCGAAGTTATCGGTTGCATTTTCTACAACGTAGCAATTATAATAAAATTGACAATAAAAGCTTTAAGTTCCTTTATGCTTTGCAGAAAAACTAAACCCAAATATTGCATATTGGTGACCGTATGAAAAAAATAGTAAGAAAGAAATTATTTCTTTTGGCTTAATTATGATAAATTAAGAACCTATCAGAAATCAGGCTATTTGCGGTGTTCTTAAGGTAGAACACCACAGTTATGACGAATTTTACTAAAAGTTAGATATCAACTTAGATATTAATTTTTGTCTGACAAAAATATAATGCGATCGAAAGCTAAGATTATGATGTATCTAACGGTAATAATTTCATTGTTTACCAGTTGTTCTATTTTGAGATATATTTCACTGAATCTAAAGCTCAAAAAACAATTTTGGCTATTTAAAAAATTTAATTCACTCAGTTTTTTCCGCAATTTTATAGAAAGTTAAAGAAAAATAGGGGGCAACTTTTAGATGTGGTTTGGAGTAAAACGTAATTCAAAATTTGAAGAAAAATATGAAATCGATGTTTTTTAAAAGAAAAATTAAATAAAAAAAATCCTGAATTAGTTTTTTAATCAAATACAATTCAAAGTATTCATTAGACTTGTGTCTAACTATTTCCAAACTTTCATTAAAATCTGAGAGAATCAATTTTTTTAATTTTCGTTTAATTTTTTAATTGACGCCGAGAAACTACATTTTGAACTGTTTCTTTAAAAGTGGCTTTTAAGTGAAAAATCTCGGCTGACCCAGCGGTTAGTACGTCGGGCCTGAATCCTCCGATCCTTGGGATCGAGTCTTCGCTGGGACATATTTTTAACGTCGAAAAAAAATTTTTTTAAAATTTTTAGCTTTTTAATTAAAAAAAGTGTTTTATTATTCAAGATACGCTGAATTGAAAATGAAAAAAATAGAATATTTTTGGTAATAATTTTTATTAATGTTTTGTATTTTTGACATGTATTTTATTGATGTTATTTGATGATTGTGGACGAAAACATTTTTTTACAGAAAAATGAATGTCAAAAATTGAATCATCAGGTCTAATTACTTTAGTAAAAATTAATTAGTAAGGATCTGCCGTCAAAATCTAAAGCCCGATTCACACTTCAGGATTAAGATCTAAGGTTTAAGGTTTAAGGTTTTTGGAAGAAATTTAAGGTTTAAGCCACGTTTCACAGTTCGATTTAGGGTTTATGATTTAAGGTTTAAGATTTATGGTTTAAGGTTTAACGATGGAACAAAGTCCCAAGTTTGGTTTAAGGTTTAAAAAAAAAAACCAAAAGTTTTTATTTCAAATGTTAACTATACGACAAATTTAAAAGTTATAAGATTGTTAAAAAAACCTTGAAAATTAATATTTGGTTGAAATCATTTGTCGGAAATATTGACGATTTTCAAAGTTCTTGTTTACAAAAGTTCGTTTTACAAAATTTCTTATACAATTCATTCCGCGGTTTATTGCAATAGTTTCGGTAAAAATAAAATCAGGAAAACAACAATGTATGTTCAAATCGGTGCAAAAATAATAGAACGTTTCTTTAATAAAAGTGATATATACTTTTTGGCTTTATATTTTGAAAACACACAAATATTAGTTTTTGTCTGTATGAAAAATGCTAAAAAAATACAAGTATTATTGATTAAAAAAAAACTCATATTCTTTATTTGAGAAAATGAAACCACGACATCCAAAATATTTAGCATAAGATCCGCAGTAAAATTTTTTAAATTTCGAAAGTTAATTAAGAAAAATTTCTTCTTGATTTTCGAAAAGGGGAATTGATCTCAGATCTTCTCAGTTTTAAACAGTCAGTGTTTAAAAAGCTGATTTTAGTTTTCAATAGTGTCAATTAAAGTTTTGCGTGTTGGATGAAAGAGACTTCGATCAAGAACAGCTTGATTAGCTCTTTCTAGATTATTTTTGAAAGGTAGTACTTTCAAGCTGTTAAAGTTATATCGGCAAAGCTATCATAGCAATATTCAATATTTGATAAAAACAATGAATTGTGCGTGTACATTGCATCTCACTCTCACCTCTGTTTACTAGAAGGAAGGGTTTGATTTTTTTTACTGTGATGAAAAAAGGGACATCGAGTTCTTTTCTATATGGGGATATTTGACTTATTTGTAGGGTTACGGAAAGAACAATAAAATCAAAAAAAATTCTTTGATGGCTACCTAGAAACATAAGAAGTGTAAAAAGGGTAGGGTAGGCTTAGGTTTTTCAGATTCTGATACTGAAAAACAACATTTTGGGAAGGGGGAGGGGTGGCAAGCGGAGATGGTATACAAAAGATTCCGCCCTAGTAAAAGGATAAACATTCCTTGTGACATTCAAATTTTATGAATCCGAATATAAGATATTTAGAATTTTTTGTTCTGGGATACCTCCATTCCAAATTAAAAATATCATACAATGCCAACAAATTTAAAAGTTTTTGAGGAATATAATCAATAACACTACCACTCAACCTTATATTTGTGGCCAGGGGGGTTATATCCATAGATGGGTAGCCTCAAGCATTTTGGAAGTCTTTAACCACAAAAAAATTATTAAGGAGTACTTTCCAAATACCCCATTTTTAGCATATTTAGTACTGGTACCCCTAAATTTTAGGGGAGGATTTGTTCGGATTATCCGCAAACTTTGAGGTAGGAGAGGGAAAGGGGTTTCACCAGGTTCGGGATTTTGCGGGGTATAACCTCCCAAACTTTCCCCTGCTCACCTATGGTTATACCCATAGGGGAGAAAAGGGGGGCAGGGTGGGCTACACCTCCCTAGCCTCGAAATTTCGCCCCCGCCCTAGACGAAAATCTAGGGGGGCCCTCCCCCCGAATTTCCGATTTTTTTACCCCTGACCCCCTTCTAGAATTTGAAATTTGAACTCCCCCCTCCTCCCTCGAGAAAATTTTAGGTACTTTTTTATACTAAATTTTCTTCCAAAAACGTGATTATTTTAACAAAATTTCATGTTTTTACACTTTTTTTATACTATAATATTGCTTTTTATTTAATTAAATAAGTATTATCCTATAAAAAGAACAATTTATTATGGCTGAAAACTATTTTGCTTTGGACACTGGACCCCACCTGACCCCATCTAGATTTTAAAACTTTGTACCCTGGGCCGACCTCCCTAAAAAACTAGGGGGGTATAAATTTTGGATATAAATTTTAGATCATTTTGGGCTCAGGGTTATGAAACTATCTGGCCTCAAAAACCAAAATAAGGAGTGGCAGTTTACTACTAAATTATGTACAATTGAAAATAAGCTTTTCGTTATAAAATAATAAGGACGAAAAAAAGACTCCATTTGGAGGCACTTTAAAAAAACAATGTAAAAAAATCGAATTAGGATCTTAACCTTTAGAACTCTCTCAATCGAAACCAAGTGCTGATAATTTTTGAGTTTTATTTTGATTTTCTTATTAATTAAAAAAAACACGTTAATATACCATCATTTGTGACAACGATAACTTTTAATGTCTATCTCTGTGCCAAGAAATGTTTCTTAACCATTAAACACTTAAATTTATCATTATAAATCCAATTCCGAAAGCATTATTGAGAAAAAATGCGTTTGCAAAAGTATAAACTTTAAATCTGAAACGAAAAGTGTGAATCGATAGCCTTAAACCTTAAACTTTAAATCGTAAATCCTAAACCTAAAACCTTAAATCGTAAATCTTAAACCTGAAGTGTGAATTGGGCTTAACTCTGGTGTTCTACATTAAGGGCTAAAGTAGAAGTTTTATAATATATAAAAAATTTAATAAAAGGTCTTCAAAATTTTTTTGTATAAAATGACTTTGGAAATTTTAAGTCTTGTAGGTGTTGTTTTTTTATTTGATAAAAAACGGGTATCGGGTGAACCATCAAAACAAAATCGTTTGTTCTATTTATAATAACCAATTTATGATAAAGATCATTTCTGGCTTAAAAGCATTATCAATATAGGGGTCTGATAGCTAAAAAACCCTTTTTAGCTAAATGGAAATCCCATATTCTAGGTATCTAAGACAAAAAAAAAACATTCTTTTTTATTTTATGGTGTACTTACGTTAATTAGCAAAGTAATTTATCAATTTAGCGACAAAAGGTGAAGGACTCTTTTTGACCTAAAATTAATACAAATAAAATAATCAATTAACTTGCAATATATATTTATAGATATATATTCAGTGGTTATGAATCATCACTTCAGGAAGGGACGTTTCATGTCACTCGTTTTGTTATATATATTAATATATTAATATTAATTGTGAATTGTCACAATCGCCATATATATATAATTACTATTCATAACTAAAAACAATTAAGACGAATATTTTTGGAGACCCAAGAAAATTACCCGTTCCAGGGTTCAAACCCAGCTCTTCTTTCTTCGAATTTTAGGTTTGTTCTCCTCGCACGCTACCACTGCACCATAGGAGCATTTGTTTTCACTTGACAAAGTCTTTTATATTTTTCAGTGGTTATGAATCATCAAATCAGGAAGGGACGTTTCACGTCACTCGTTGTTTCCACTGTGTAACCATTTATAATTTCTTTGTTACTATGGAAAAATTAGCCGTTATAAGATACACATGACTGTGACTCATTCTGTAGTTATTAAGGTAATGTTAAAATTATTGTGGCTCATTTTGCCATAGTAACGACGATTTAGAATTGCCGCTCATTTTAACCCGTTGCAATTTTTAAAAAGAAAAAGCGCGTCTGACACGCGGAATAATAAAGGCGCAAATGCAGCTTAGGGTTAAACTGCACGCCAGATCCAGGGGTGGCGCTTTTCGGCCGCCGTAATACACTTAGACGCGATACGCACTCCGCGTTTAAGGAGCGATAACAATCAGAAGGGGTTAACACGTGTAACAGTATTCACAAACCTTTGAGTATACAAATTTTTAAAGAGTCAGGATATAAAACTTAACAAAGAAAGTTGTATGAAATGCCGAAAAGTTTTAATGGTAATCAAACAGCAATGCAATCATTTTTAATATAGTTTTATATAGTTTAATGTATTGCAGGAAGATTCATTTTTTTAGGGTTCAAGTGGAATATTTCGCTCACGAGAAAGGATTTAAACAGCGCCTTCGTTTATTTTTCGTTAAAAACAGGAAATCGAGTGAGTTTTAATTTTTTTTAACATTACAAAAATTTTGCTTTGCTTTTATACGTTATATTTCTAATCATTTATTCTTTGAATATATTCTTATGTCGTTTTCGTTTTATTTCTTGACATTGTTCAAAAATCAATTATAAAAATATATCCATTATCATTATACTGTTGGATGGGTATTTACCAGGTTACACGTTTTTCAAAGTTAATTTTTGCAAAACCCGAAAGCAAAAATTAGAACAACCCGTTCCTGGTAGTTTATCCAAGTTTTGTCCATTATTATTTTAAATTTATAAATGTAATATTTTTTTATTCATTTGTATGAGTTAAGCCTACAACTAGCGTAAAAAAGTTTATTTTGCATAAAGCAGGATGCGCAATTTCAATGTTACTCGGCACTAAGTTCAAACCAAAAATATGTATAAAAATATTAACAATGCTATAATGTGTATAATGTGTCTATTGTCTATGTGTGTTCTTGCTTAGACGAAATAAAATACAATAAAACAAACATCATAGTTTAGTTTAATTTATTTATTTCGCATAAAGCAGGATACGCAATGCCGATGTTGCTCAGCCCTAATTGCGCAACCAAATACTACATATAACAACATTAACAAAGAATATTATCACAGTGCACTTTGTCTCATTCGGGACTCGATCCAAGGACCTTCAGTATGCAAGATGTAAAACCTGCCACTGCGCCACAGCCTTGACTACCATTGTTATCACAAAGTAGCGTGTCTCAGCGGGGACTCGATCCAAGGACCTTCCCCATATAAGACGTACGTTCTGCAACTGTGCCACAACCTCGATATATATCAGACATATACACCTAAATCTTTTAAAAATTAATAATATATTTTAAATTTTTCTCTGGTTTACTATTAAAATGTATACCTCTTGTAATCTAGTTAAATTTTAAATAATTTAATTTATTATTTAGAAAAAAATAGAAAATGATTTTTTAAATTGAATACAATTTTAGAAGCCACGATAAAGAAACGTGCTTTCTACTCTGTCGATTAACCCGTTACCATGATCGTCTTTTTGCCAGTTACCACGATGAAATCTTTGTGCCACAGCAGTAAAACCTTCGTTTACCGGTGGTGGTATTTTCGTCTAACGACGGTGGTACGTAAACTTCACCGCGTTAAACTTAAATATCGCCTAGGTCGTACCTAGGTTAGACCTAGGCATTAATACTAGGCGTTAATACCTAGGCGTTAACTTAATACTCTATGTGTAATTAGTGTACAATGAGCAAGCGAAATGAAATGGTTAAAACTGTATGGTAGCAATGTGCAAATTTTATTTACGCTTACAGTGCATTACGTACCATTTAGGTATGGCTTAGGTGGTACATAGAACTTTCGCGGTGAAGTTTACACACCGCAATAATTACACGAAGATACCTTTACTGTGAAACGAATAGATTTAAAGGTTTCACCGTCGTAACAGGGAAAAAGCGATAACGGGAACGGGTTGATTTATATATTGATCTCTGTCTCACAAATAAAACTTTTCTAAGTTTTATTAGAACGCACGGTATATAGAATCAATTTAATTTTAGGTTTACGAATAAGATTATTCAACGTTTTTATCAAAGTACTTTCATGTATTCTTTATGTCGTAAGGGTCGCAAGAGATGAGGGAATTATACTGGACTGGTAAGCCTACCATTTTTCTACAAAGCAAAATATTTCTTGTTTTAAAAATACTTTCTATAAAAATTGCAAATAAATTTATATATGGTCTATTTGGAATTTCACAAAATGTTATGTTGAAAAAACATAAACAGCATTATGTTTTTTCGATATTGTTTAAAATAAAAAAAATTTAGAGGTAAAATTTGGTCTTTATTTATTTATTCTTAATTTTGAAGCCCAATAAAGAAAAACGTGTTTTTTATTAAAAATAAAATTTAAGACTATAAAATTGAACTTCAATTTAATCCTAAGTAGATAATTGAAATTTCTGTAATAAGGACGCGATAGATTAAATTTAATAGATTATGATTTTAGTAATCACGATAACAACACATGTGAAAAACAAAGCATAGAAAACAGCTCAGATCTAGAAGTTAGTCGAGATGATTTTCTTGCAAATTCTGAAATTAATTAGTAAGTTTTATTTTTAAGTTTTAAAATACTTTAAATTCATTTAGCTATAAATGCTTTTATTTCTTTTAGTTGTAGTAAAGTTAAATTTACTTAAAACTTTAAAGAATTATCTTTTATCGAAGGGTTTAGTTGAAAATTCAAGAATAGTGCATTAAAATTAGAGGCATTATTTATTTGGACGTTGAAGTATATTTGACAAGGTTTTTTTAAATAAAAATAGAAACTCTACAATTTACAAGCTAAACAAATTTGATACAAACGAAAGATATTAAGTTACAAACTTATTTCCACAAGCTTTTGTGGTTTTTTATGATCGGTTTAATGACTTACTTAGGTTTTTTAACTTCTTTTTTTAATTTCTATAAAAATTCTGCAGAAATTAATGTAAATGTAAAAAATGTGAAACTGGTTAATAAAATAAAATAAAATATGCTAAATAGTAATAAAATTAATTGAAATACTGTGATAAAAAAGTCAAAAAATAGTTTACAATCTTGTTTCCCAAAACGTTTTTATGTTTATTCAAAAGTAAAAAAAATGTTTTAGTGCGTTTTTGTTATGGGTAAACAGAGAACGAGGGTTGTGGATTATTCAGGTAAGCTTATTGATTATAATTTTATACACGATTGTTAGCCAAAAAAACTTTATTGGAAAGATAACTGACCTATCAATTTATCTTGAACATCATTTTTTTGATTTTCACTTGACAAAAATTAATACAATAAAATGTGTATTATATGATTGATAGGTATATAAATACCGGTCTATAAACAATGCAGTTACACATAGTTTTCCGTGTGTTGATCTTAAAAGCCAATGGTCAAATCAAAATTATATAATATATCAAAAAATGTGCAGCTCCTATATAAAAAATTAAGTCAGAATTTTTCATTATAATGATAGTCTCTCCATTTAAATGAAACCCTACATACATAATAATGGAATAGTAGCCTTTTTAAATCGCGCAACTTAAAGTGGAGAGGAAGCCATTATAATAGCATATCTTAATTTCATTGCATACTCACAAGTGTAATACAAGCAGTAGTATATATGAAATGAAATTAAATCAATAAATTGTATTATAATGGCGTCCTAACTACTTTCGCAGTGCGAGTCTGGCTGTACAACAAAAAAATACAGACGCTGGTAGTCATTTTTAATGGGGTAAATACTATAAACCCTGCTTTATTTAATTTTAAAACGTTGGAAAGTTACTTTATTTCATTAAAACTAAAAAGTTTTAACATCTTAAGGTAAAAAAAACGATCTTTACTCATTTAAACACAAAATTTTTGCTCCGCTTTGTTTTTATTTTTATTTTTTTGTTGTGCAGCCAGACCGCAGTGCGAAAATAATCGCAGTGCGAATAAAAGCAGTATAGAGTGCGAAAGAAGTCGTAGTCTCCACTGCGAGAAAACTAACACTTTGTTAAAAATTGTAGCACGGAAAACTAGCAGAATAAGGCGGATTTCTGCGAGAAAAGTCGCACACGAATTCGAAAGTGCGACTTTTCTCGCAAAATTTTGATAAAAAAAATTAGTGTAGTCGGACATTCTCTTATGTAATAAATTCTTGCTACCGTAAAAAATAATTATAATCGTAATAATAACAACAATAAAAATACTAATATTATTATTATTATTTATTATTGTAATTATTCTAATAATAATAATAATTATTATTATTTTATTATTAATATCACTTTTATTTTTATTAGTAAAGTAAAAGTTGTTATTAAAATAAGAAAACAATTATCCAGTTTTTTTGTATTGATTTGCAATAAAGATGGGCTAATCACCTTTTAGTAGTATAAAACTATATGATATAGTTTTATAAAATATTATATATTTGTTGAAAAATACAATAAAATAAAATTTTTTATTTAGGTTACTGTTGCAATCATAAGCCTCTGTGAAACGATAATTGTTTTGTACATAAACTATAAGGTAAATATTAGAATACAATAGGAAAATTTATTCAAAACTTTTATTCATAAAAATTATTAATAAAATACATTCATGTGAAATGTCAATCTTTTTTAAAAAAAATTGAAACATTTTAATGATTTAATCAAATCAATTTGAAATTTCATGCAAACAACAAAAGGATTGTGATCCTAATCACAAATTAAGAATGTGATTTGCAGTTATGTATTACTATAAAAACAATACGAATTTTACTAATACATAAAAATGACAAACCCATTTAGCCAAAAAATTAAATTTCATATTTCGTTCAATTCCAACCAGTACCAAATGAATCCAACTATTTTTTGTTCAAAATTGTTTGAAAATTTAAAACTTTAAATTTAAAAAAATACAAATTTAGTTTTAGATTAACCCGTTAACTATAAAACACAGAACAAAAAATAATACAAAAAAGACCATAGTCAATTTTTTACGGTCGTAAAATTAAATTTAGTTTTAATCAAAATGGATCCAAATTAAAATTTAAGCTGTCGTCGAAATTTGACAAATTTTTGGTCATTTCAAGCTTATTTATGCGCATTAATCATTCAAACATTTTTTAGTTTGTAAAAATAAAATTTACTAATCCCTGGAATCTCACATTCCACTGCATTCATTCATTAATCAATACATTATATATACATTATACATTATACATACATTATACATACATACATACATTATATATACACCATACATTATACATTATACATTACATAAGCAAATATATAATTAATACATTCCATTCCACTTCAAAGCAGTAAATAAAACGAAGTGGGGCAGCGCGCAGTGATTATTATAATTGCGCACTTTTTATTAAACATATTGCTGAGAGTCAACGGTTGGGAATACATTTGCCACATCTCAGTCATACTTACGTGGGATGTAAAAATTAAATATCATTATATTGTTTTAATTCTATTGCTTTATTTGGTTATGGTCACAGATTTTTATGTGTGAGTTTTCTGTTTTAGGGTAATATAATGCAGTCTTTTACGTCGGTCTACGTACTTTTGGAGCTCGTTACCAGTGTCCCACTGATTGTCACTGTATGTGTTGTTAAAACATTTGATGCACTCTCTAAAACATCTTACTGGTTTTGACTTTTCGAATTGCATGCTCTAACAGTAAAATATCGTACATCGTCAACCAAAACGGTTTTTTACTGGCATACCAGTAAGAAAATACTGGTTGCGTCAGTAACCAGTAAAAAAAATTGCTGGTTTTACTGGTAACCAGTAACTGTAACACTCTTTAAGTTACTGGTTACCGGTGAAAACAGCAATTTCTTTTTACTGGTTACTGACGCAACCAGTATTTTCTTACTAGAATGCCAGTAAAAATTCGTTTTGGTTGACGATGTACGATATTTTACTGTTAGAGCATGCAATTCGAAAAGTCTAAACCAGTAAGATGTTTTAGAGAGTGTGAGTTTTCTGTTTTAGGGTAATATAATGCAGTCTTTTACGTCGGTCTACGTACTTTTGGAGCTCGTTACCAGTGTCCCACTGATTGTCACTGTATGTGTTGTTAAAACATTTGATGCATTTAATTTAGTATAGTTCTAATTAATTTAGTTTAATTTAATTAATTTAGTTTTTAATAAGGTTAGTTATTTCGCAGGTTACATAGCTCAAATAAAGGCTGGTTCATATACTTATGACGAAACGTCCTTTGGACAAAGTCCAAAGAACAAAATCCACAGGACAACGTGTTCATACTTTTTGTCCTTTGGACTTTTCCCTTTGGATTTTGTCCTAAATTCTAAATAGCGTTCACACTTTGTCCAAAGGAAAAAATCCAAAGAACGTTTTGACTTGTCCAAAAGACGTTTTGGCTTTTCTAAAATTGTCCTTTGGACTTTGTCCAAAGGACGTTTTGTCATAAGTATGAACCATCCTTTTGCTTCAAAAATTCAGCCGTTCCCTACGAAGCTTCCGAAGAAATATTTTTCTTAATTGTTCTACATAAGTGTATTTTCAGGACTATATTTTTGTTGTTTTTAGTAAAAATTAAATTTTCAAAAATTCTAGGCCAAAATAATTTTAGCTGTACTCTTTAATCACCAAAATTGTACAGAAATAAGGTGTGGCTTCGGAGCTCCGGTGTGTCTTTAGATATCCGAAAAGCAGAGTTTTATTCAAAAACTCCAGAGCTCAGATTTCCAGCGAACATCACTAGTAAATAATGATTATTCAGTCTCAAAAGTTTTAAAGATATTGCTCATTTGCTATCATTAAAGCTTTCGTTATGTTTATTTAGGAAGAAAACGCTGTTAATATTTTTGTTTAAAGGATTACAAATTGTAGCAAATTGTTAAAATACAAATCAAAAAAAAAAATTATTTTATTATAAAAAACAAAAACACTGACGTAAGGGTTTTTTATAGATATTTTTTGAATTTACTATTTCAAACAACTCTACCATGTCAAACTCAAAAGAACTTTTCGTGCCAATCTTCTTAAATTGCTGGCTTGCCAAATATTATCTTCAAAGCCTTTTGGTAATTTTTTTTTCTTTCATGTTTTTCAACTAAAATTATGTGTAAAAAATATAACATTTTGTCTTTATCAGCTATTAAAATAATTACCGGAGTTAAATTATACAGTATATAATTGGGTTAAAAATACAAATCAAGCTTTAGTTTTTGCTACCAACAAGGCAATAAATTTATTCTTAAAGAATGGTCTTACTCTTACTTTTTGGGCACAATCGTGCTAAACAAATGGACGGTTCAAAGTGTCCTGAATTTAAAATATAATATCGAAAATGGACTTTAGTATTTATAGCGCGCTAAAGAGTATCAAAACTAAAGCCACAGAATGACAAAAGCCGGTGTGGGTATTTGATAGAAGTTGCGCAAAATTTTCTTTTCAGTCCTAATCGTCTGGAACAGACTATTGCGGCAAAGAGCCACTGTCATTATAAAATACACGTGACTGTGATTTATTCGGTAATTAATAGAGTGTTGTTATAAGTTTAAGATGAGTCACAGTCTCATGCATTTTACTCAAATTGTCGCTTATTTTGCCATAGTAAGGACGATATTTTACATAGCTCAACTAATTTATCGCTCTGTTCTACAACTGTTGTATATCAACATGTCACATACGCTAATTTTCATTTAATCACATTGGAATTTTAAAGACCCTGAAATGAGGGATACTATTCATAATTTGCGGTTATTTGTTTTGTTCTCTGGTAATTAAAGTAGGAGGAGCTAAAAGAAAGTAGGTCGCACGAAATCGGAAGCAGGAAAGGGAGATATTTTTTCCACGGCGTCATAATTCAGTGGAGATCTTTACCCACAGAACAAATTCCGATTAAATAGGAGACTTTTGACCATTATTACAGACTACTTGGATTGACTGATTAATTTTTTTTCTCCCAGCTCTGTATTCCAAATTCGCTAAATCACTTTCATGATTCCTTACACATTACTCTAACTGACTTAAATTCGGTAAGCCTTAATTTCGGCCACCGGGTGTTATTTTTCCATACGCAAAGTTATGAAATGAACAGCGTATGGCTTTATAGAGACGGCAGGACAATTTATTTAGCCAAAGACAACTTACTACATAACATTGCGCTTCGAAAAAATAACAGCCGGTAGCCGAAATTAAGGTTGCCCCAATTTAGGTCCCTGCCATTAATTTTTATAATGGTTTTAGAAAAAATTAATTTATTATATCTCGTTTAATAAAAAAAAATTATAACAAAACTAGTTATAAAATTGTATATAAGTTGACACTGAAGTATAAAGCAATATCTTATTCATTCACTAATGACAAAAAATATATTACTATATAGTATAAGGAAAAATACGAACAAACATTAGGTTGTCATTTATTGCGTTGTGCTTTATTTTTGAATCTCTGTATTAGAAATGTAAGATATTGTGTACAGTGTGTGAACTAGGTAACGCTGTCTTAAGAAGATTATTTCCCTTTTTTCACGGTAAACGTGTCGTTTTTTAAGTATAATATGCGCATATTTGAACATAATATTGTCATTAAAAATGCCGTGCGCTTCAAATTGCTGCGCGATTGAGTTTTCATGCTAGGACATGGGCTAAAACACTGCTGCTATTTTTTATAATATCCCCATTTAACCCACACTTGCCCCAATAATGGCAGTTGTTTTGCAATTTTTTGCGCACAACAATTATTGGTAGTGCATAAAAATGACAGTGAACCGTTTTGCTTCCATAACAAAATTGTATATTTTTTTAATATAATATATAGTATTATATATTTTGGTTAAAGAAAATGCTAAATAATGTTTCTCAGTTCACTCCGAATTTCAAGCATCAAAAAACTTCTTTCAGCTTGTTTTTATTACAGAGCGATCTTCATAGAGCTATGCATCGTAGCCAAACTGATATGGGACAACAAATGGTTATTCTTCTTACCACTATGGTTTGCCTGCTGTTTACAAGGTAAGTCCCAATTAAGATTATGAATTGTTGCTATTATGTTTTTTTGTATCATCACCAAATTCATTCAGTCAATTTTCGCAAAACGATACACTTTGACATATACGCCCTTAAGACTCCACATAGTTTCCATAAAAATTGACTGAAAGTTTCCTCTTAGTAAACTATAGGAAAAACATTTGAACTACTTTTACAAAATATATAAAATGGACCCAGAATATATTGCGATAAAGTTTTTATGGAAGCCTTATGGCAGAAAATACTGATCTTACTTGTCCTAAAAATAGTTGGTTTATTAAAAAAAATACAAAAAATAAGGATTATGGTCCGGGCAACGCAGCTTACAACTCTGAGTAAAGCTAAGCTAATTTTCCTCCTTTTTAAAACATTGAAATATATTCATTAATAAATGAAAAGTTAATTATTTATTTACAAACGTTTAGCACATGTGGTATACAACACTTACAAAGAGCGGGACGACAAAAACTGGACCTTTTTCAAAGCTTTTATTTTGTCATTGTTACATTTTCAACCGTCGGTTACGGTGATATGGCACCCGACTATTGGACTTCCCAGCTTTACGTTATTCTTATGATTTGCGTGGCGTTTATGGTGCTTCCGATACAGGTCAGAAAATTTATGCTTACTTTTTTAAATATCGAAGATGTCTATTTTAACTAAACTATTAATACTTATCTAATATAACCACTTATTTTAGTGTAAGCCCGAGGGAGCAACCCAATCTGGAAACCAACAACCTGAAACCATTTTTTTAGAATGGTTTCAGGACCAATTGTCAACTACCAAAATCTAAAAAAATATTTTATTTTTTTTTAAAAAATTTCCTTCATTCTACTGTAGTTACAGAAAATTCTTTTTGAAATAAATTGTGTTAACTTAGGTTAGAGCTATCAAAAGTCATATCTTTAACGTCAAAAATCCAAAAAAAAGTTTTAATTCCTTTTAGTGGCAGGGAATTTAATATTTTCGTTAGAATAATTTGTGCATAAATCCACCAAAGGTCATATTTTTAGCGTCAAGTACCTCAAAAAGTTTTTATTCCCCTTAGTAACAAACACTCAGATACCTGACTTACCTGACCTGTTCACCTGACATAGAGCTACCAGATGGTAATTTTTTTAGTGTCAAGTACCCCCAAAAACATTTGATTCTTCGTAGAAACAAATAATTTAATAATTTATTTTGAACAACTTGCCTTTTAAACTACTAAATCTTATAGTTTTAGCGTCAAGTACTTCAAAAAAGTATTGAGTCCTTTAAAGACAGAGAATTTTATAGTTTAGTTAGAACAGCTTGCGTTTACCTGGATGGAAAAGCAACGGTCAGGCGGGGAGTACAGCCAGCACAGGGCTCAAACTGAAAAGCACGTGGTTCTCTGCGTCACCGCGCTCAATCCCGACCTGCTCATGGACTTTCTACACGAATTTTATGCACACGAGCGATTGCAGGTATAAAAAAGTCATTGCCTGTCTGCATGCATGTAGTTGCCGACTTTTGGTTAAAAAAGTGAAAAAGCCTAGTTCTTACTGAACTTACCAATGACGATGCGTTCACTGCTCGTTAACACCACTACAATGGCCATTTTCGCTGCAGTGTAAACGTTGTTGTTGTTGTTGCATTACCTGAAACTTATATTCCCGTTGCAGATTATGCAAAGAGCAGGCACTAAGACAAGCCAGGAGGGGCGAAAAAACCCTATGGTTGAGACTCTTCGTCCAACTTTAATAACGTTGGCAATCTTTAACGCTAGAGTGTAAATGTGTTATCACTTGTCGCTAGTCACTCCGGTATAAACTTTGTTTAATCTCCTCATTTTCAATATTACATGCACTGCTGAAGTAACATAAGACTGAT
>JASAMX010017398.1:0-12614 GCA_030248175.1 Microlaimidae sp. YZB2_3
CACATCTTTCACACAACTTTCACTACTGATATATTACAGCACTTCAACGTAGAGAAAAAACATATCATCGTGTGGCCCTTTTTATGAAGTATAAACTTAAGGAATTGAGTTTTTTTCAAATTTTATTTTTTCTTTTTTGTAGCCCTCTCGCACAGTAAAAGACGCTTATTCCAAGCATTAAAAAATTTCAATTTTATTTTCTCGTTTTTAAAGGATTTATAGTGTTAAAGATCAATTAACTTCCTCCAAAAATTTTCAAAATTCTTGTATTGCAATGCAAATGCTCAAGCAAATAATGATTTTTCTTTCTAAAATTTTCAAAATTCTTGTATTGCAATGCAATACTCAAGCAAATAATGATTTTATAAGAGGTTAGATAAAATTTTAGGTTTTAATTAAATCCCAAACATAACTTTTTAGTCTTTCAAAATCTTAAACAAATAATGATTTTATAAGAGGTTAGATACAACATAAGGTTTAGTTAAGTTTTGAACTTAACTTTTTTAGTCTTTTAAAGTCTCGCAATTTCTTCCTTCATTTTCGTCCATTTGACTAAAACGCTGCCGAATTTGAGCCAAAAATCTAGGCTCCAGGTTAGCGCCTAGGTCAAAAAATTGAGATGCCCATTGGCGTTGATTTGACAAAAGAAAACATCGTTTCTCAGGCAAAATAGAGTCACGCAATTTTTCGAGTCTGCTTTGCATCAGAGCATTAATTCACTCTAAAACTATTATTCTACTTGTTATGATGAGTGCGCGGCCGACACATTAAAAAAATTCATTTTAATGCAAATTTTCACATTTATAAACAACAATATTTATATAATTTTTTTAAATCTAAAACAAAAACCAAAAACCTGTAAGGACTTTTAATCATATTATTAACAAATGGCCGATCTCGATCTTGTATCTGTTATGATAGCATTATGTAAAGCCCGCGTTCAATTTTTAACGAAAAGCCGAATCAGACATTTTAGCAGTCTTTTAATTTTCTCAATTATGTATACAAGAAATAATTATTCGGGAAATTTCTGACCAAAAATTTCGCTTTTAGGAGCTTTTTATAAGGGCTCTACTAGAAATCTCATTCATACATGAAGTATGCAATATACATAAGCGTAAGCTTCATAAAACTATAATTACCGTACCCTTTTATTATCTTTCGTAGAATGCAAATCAACCCATCGAAAGCGCGCAAAAATTCGGTCATCTGCAGATGAGGAAAAATAGAATAGATGCAATTATTCATTACGGTGAGATTGATGTATATTGGATACTTCATGTATAAACCGAGTTCCAGTGCAAGCTGCCTATAGCTAAATTTAATAGTCACCTTTCAAAAAGCATGGAATGAACAGAGGATGGCAGGTTAATGTTCTAGAGATCAATTTACGCAAATCATACACAAAAATTTTATTCCATAAATCAACTTAACAATATGAAAAAAACAACAAGCGCCCCCCCTCCCTCAGGCTGACCGAATTGAAGTCAGTTAGTAGAAAATGACAAGCCGCTCAAATAAAAATCACAACTTTCAATTTGGTAGCGAGACCGTACACCGACCGGCCTCCCAGGGGAAGGCTCAAACTCCGGCAATAAAACAGTAAAAATAAACAAATAATTATGCGTAGCGAGGGGGGTCGAATTGGGAATGAGACCATACATGGGCACGTGGGGGGGGGGGGGTTAATCCCATAGTGGGCAGGGAGGGGGGAAATTTTGGGTCTAGACCCCCTAAAATCCTGATTATAGCCGACCCCCCCCCCCCCCCCCCCTAAAATTTGGGGTACCCCGACACCCCCCCCCTAAAATTTGGGGTTGAGACTGTTCCCAGTACTGGGGTATTTGAGGCAGACCTCCAAAAAAATTTCAATTTTCAAAATTTCGGGGGGTCGGGTATACCCCCAAAAACCGAGAGGCTGCCCACTGACGCGCCCAACCCCGACCCAGAAGGGACCCCCCCACTCAGGAAGTGGGGCGAAAATTAAGCCCCCAATTTTGGAAAAATAAGAAAAAAAGTTTTTAAAATGACTTCTAACTGCCTCCAAACTTAAGTTTCGGAAATTAAACGAACGAATTGAAGCAATAAAAAGCTCAAAACGCTGAAAAAGGGCTCCCAATCTAAATTTTGTGTTTTTTTACGCATTTTTCCTTCAAAATCGAAAAACGATATGGCCAAAATGGTTCAAAACGTTCCCTAATTTGGGGTTTAACCCTCCCACTTCGGGACTACTTGCCCATGTATGGTCCTTCGGTCAGCAAGGGAAAAATTGGGTTAATACGGGAGACCCCCTCTCGTCTTAGATGTAAAAATAGGGGTCTAGAATGCCTATTTTGAAAAATTTTTGTCGCACTTCATTAATTAGTCTTTACTCCTAATTACTTTGTTTTAAAATCTAGGTATAGGAAGTGGGACCCACCAATTAATTTGGTCCACGATTGCGTTACTCTCGTTTTGTACGAGCTGTGCTGACCTTTTGTCGACACACCAACGGGCCTACGGGTATGAGCTGGGATTTTTTCTCTCATAGAAATGAGTCCAGTTTGGCATAGATAGAAAAAGGTTGTTGTACGTTGACATATCAGTTTTCCATCTGAGCAAACCAGTGAATAAATAGTAACTTTATTGTGTGGAGTTGTAATTGCGGCCTTGCAGAACACTTATACTGCCCATGTACGACGTTAAACAGTAAGACAATATAAGACGACTAAAAATTATCATAATTAAAGGCTCGGAGTGAACACTGCACACCGGAATACTAGCGGGTAGGTCGAACGTTATTAATGTTGGACTAGAAGTCCTAACCATAGGGGCGAAAAAGTTTCACCCCTATGGTTAAGACTCTTCGTCCAACATTAATAACGTTGGCAACCTTTACCGCTAGAGTGTTCAGTGCTTGCAGTGTTCACTCATTCCGAGGTCTTCGTCTAATAGATTTTTTAAGTCGTCTTATATTGTTCTTACTGTTTAACGTCGTACATGGGCAGTATAAGTGTTCCTGCAAGGCCAGTGGTACAAACTCCACACACAATAGAGCTGTATTTGTCCACTGGTTTGCTAGATGGAAAACTGATATGTGTGGCCGACGTACAACAACCTTTTTCTATCTATGCCAAACTGGACTCATTTCTATGAGAGAAAAAATCCAGCTATAAGGTGGTACCCGTAGGCCCGTTGGGTGCTGACCGAAGGTCAGCACGGTCCTGGTGGCTCATACAAAACAAAGTAACGCAAATTTGATAGTGGAGACCAATTAAAACATTAGGAATGTGGTGGGTCCAGCTTGCTCATACCTAGATTTTAAAACAAAGTAACACGCATTAGGAAGTAAAGACTAATTAATTGAGCGCTGAGTGGAGCGAAGTGCGACAAAATTTTTAAAAAATGGCGTTCTAGACCCCTATTTTTTACATCTGACGACGCAAAAAGGGGGTCTACGTCTAACCCAAATTTTTCCCTTTGCTGACCCAAAAGGGGGGTCTAGACCATACATGGGCAAGTTGGTCCGAAGTGGGGGAGGGTTAAACCCCAAATTAGGGGGAGTTAAAATCCGAGAAACGCAAAATACCGAGAAACGTTTTTTTTTTCTGAAGTGCATTTTAGCCATATCGTTTTTCGATTTTGAAGGAAAAATGCGTAAAAAAACGCGAATTTTATGTCAAAAAGCCCTTTTTATAGCATTTTTGAGCTTTTTATTGCTTAAAACATTCATTTTAACTTCAAAACTTAAGTTTGGAGGCAGTTAGAAGTCATTTTAAAGACTTTTTTTCTTTATTTTTCCAAAATTGGGGGGGGGTTAACCTTTTCTCCGCCCCCCACTTCTGAGTGGGGGGGGGGGTTAAACCCCCCTTCTAGAATTAGGGGGGTTAACCATAGGTGGGCAGCCTATCGGTTTTTGGGGGTATACCCGACCCCCGAAATTTGGGAGGGGGGTATCCCAAAAATTTTTTTGGAGGTATACCTCAAATACCCCAGTACTGGGACTTAAGTACTGAGACCCCCAAATTTTAGGAGGGGGGTGTCCGGGGTACCCCCAATTTTTAGGGTTTTAAGGGGAGTGGGTGTCGGTTGTTATAATCGAGATTTTTTTGGGGGTATAACCCCAACCCCCCTCCCTGCCCACCTATGGGATTAACCCCCCCCACGTGCCCATGTATGGTCTAAACCCCATAGACCCCCCTGGCTACGCCCATGATTGTTTGTGTTTATTTTTACTGTTTTATTGCAAACTAACCTTCCCATAAAAGCAGTCGGTGTACGGTACGTTACCAAATTGAAAGTTGTGATTTTTATTTGAGCGGCTGTTCATTTACTACTAACTGACTTCAATTCGGTCGGCCTTAATTTCGGCCACCGCTTGTTGTTTTTGCCATACGCTAAAGTTATGAAATAAACTGTGTATGGTTGCATTGATGATATGACAATTTAACCTGCCATACTCTGTTCATTCCATGCTTCCTGAAAGGTGACTCCTTAAATTTAGCTATAGGCACCTTGCACTGGAACTCGGTTTATACATGAAGTATCCAATATACATAAACGTCACCATAATGGATAATTACCGTATCTCCTACTTATTTTTCCTAGTATGCAGATAACCGATCGAATTTTTGCGCGCTTTCGATGGGTTGATTTGCATTCTACGAAAGATAAGTAGGAGATACGGTAATTATCCATTATGGTTACGCTTATGTATATTGCATACTTCATGTATGAATCGAGTTCTAGTGCAAGGTTCCTATAAAAAGCTCCTAAAAGCGGAGCTTTGGTCCAGAACTTCGAATAATATTTCTTGTATACATAATACAAATTAGAAGACTGCTCACAATGTCTGATTCGTTTGCATTAAAAACGAACCTTTTTCTGAACGCACTTTACATAATGCTATCATAACAGATACAAGATCGAGATCGGCCATTTGTTCGGCAATTGTAAAAAAGATTAGAAGTCCTTACAGGATTTTGGTTTTTGTTTTAGATTTAAAAAATTATATAAATATTGTTGTTTATAAATGTGAAAATTATTTAGTTAAATAAATTTTTTTAATGTGTACGCACACTCATCATAACAAGTAAATAATGGTAATAAAGTAATGTCTGATGCAAAGCAAACTAGAAAATTAGTGACTCTATTTTGCCTGAGAAACGATGTTTCTTTTGTGTCAAATCAACGCCAATGGCGTCTAGAATTTTGGGCCTAGGCGCTAACCTGGAGCCTAGATTTTTGGCTAGAAACGAATTGTCAGCAGCTTTTTTTAGTCAAATGGACAAAAATGAAGGGAAGAAATTCGAGACTTTAAAAGACTAAAAAGTTAAGTTCAAAACTTAACTAAACCTATGTTCTATCTAACCTCTTATAAAATCATTATTTGCTTAAGATTTTAAAAGACTAAAAAGTTATGTTCAAAACTTAACTAAACCTAAGTTCTATCTAACCTCTTATAAAATCATTATTTGCTTGAGTATTGCATTGCAATACAAGAATTTTGAAAATTTTAGAAAGAAAAATCATTATTTGCTTGAGCATTGCATTGCAATACAAGAATTTTGAAAATCTTAGAAAGAAGTTAATTGATCTTTAGCACTATAAATCCTTTAAAAACAAATTAAAATTGAAATTTTTTTATGCTTGGAATAAGCGTCTTTTACTGTACGAGAGGGTACAAAAAGAAAAAAATAAAATTTGAAAAAAATCTTAGTTCCTTAAGTTTATACTTCATAAAAATTGCCACACGATGATATGTTTCACTACGTTGAAGTGCTGTAATATATCAGTAGTGAAAGTTGTGTGAAAGATGAAATTTGTGCTTTTAAACTGATTTTAGCAATACGTACTTATAACCAAACAAAAAACAACGTATCGCTGTCAACTCGGTCAACTAGATTAACAAATTCAACAAAACAAACAAAGTAAACAATATCAACTAGGTCAACAAGGTCAAATAGGCCGACAAATCCAACTAGGTGCTAAAAAAATGAACAAGGTAAACAAGGTCAAATCGGTCAACTAGGTTAACAAGGTCAACTAGGCTAACAAATCCAACTAGGTTAAAAAACAAAGAAGGTAAACAAGGTCAACACCGTTAACAAAGCCAACAAAACAAACAAAGTAAACAAGGTCAACCAGGTCAACAAGGCCAACAAATCCAACTAGGCTAAAAAACAAACAAGGTAAACAAGGTCAACTCGGTCAACTAGGTTAACAAATCCAATAAAACGAACAAGGTAAACAAGGTCAACAAGGTCAAAAAGGTCAACTAGGCTAAAAAGTCCAACTAGGCTAAAAAACAAACAAGGTAAACAAGGTCAACTAGGTTAACAAAACCAACAAGGTAAACAAGGCCAACTAGATTAACAAATCCAACAAAATGAACATGGTAAACAAGGTTAACAAAACCAACTAGGATAACAAAACCCACAAAACGAAGGAATGAAACAAATTAAACAAGGTCAACTAGATTAACAAATCTAAGAAAGCTAACAAAACCAACAAAAATCGACAAAACCACAAGGAAAACCTAGTTGTCTTTGTATGGAGGATTTGTATGGGCCAAATGCCTCCTAGTGATTAATAATAACAAGTCGCAAAAATTAAAAAAAAGGTGATACATTTAGAATTTGCAATAAATTTGGATTTGGGGTAGATATCAAAGTGTGAGAATGTTATAGCCGAGGGAACTTGGAGCTGGAAGTTTGTAATCGCTATATCTTATGTCTAAGCTTAAACTTAATGCCAAGCCATTTTTTTACTTTGGGTTCCTACTTTGGACTCCAAATTTTCAGATTTGCGGTTTTAATTTTTTTATTTAAATTTTAAGTCAAAATTTATTAGTTACTCACTTATTTACGACTCCAAAAACCCATGTGTATTTTTATGTGTAAAAAGTTTGTGTCTATGTCTATTTTTCCATTCCATATTATTATGCGAGAACATCGTGTTTTTATTAGTTTGTTTTGATTTAATAGCCCACGTTAATTTATAACACTTCAGGATTTTAAAAACCCTTAAAATGTCATATAGTACTTGGGATCACAATGTATATGTTTTGTTTAGTTGGAATGGTTGTGGGAGGAGCTGTTTTAGCCAATTAGCGCTTGAGAAGAAAATTGATCTCAAATGAATGAGAGATCTCCATTTTTTCCTTAGCGCTAATTTGCTAAAAGTGATTCTATTACGTCATAACTTTGTGAAGATTTTTAACACTGAACAACTTCCGTTTAAATGGGGGGGTTTTGATTTGACCATGTAAAATAAGTTTTATTACCTCACTCAAATAAATTTTTGGTTTGTTTGTTTTTCTTTTCCTTTTCTTATAAACACACCATAGTTAAACTGCTTATTTTTTTATTTAACACCTAAGTGTATCCGGCATCCAGCACCGTAATTATTAAATAACCACACATCACGGTGTAATCCACAAGTTCTGTGAAGGTTTTATTTTTTGTCTGAACTGCTGTAAAAACCCTGCGCTGTAAAACCGGTTTTTCTTCCCGCCGCAAGGAGCAGTGAACCCTGACTCTTTCACAGCGTAAGACTATAAAAACTCCCCCCCCGCCCCCCGCAATAACATCAAAACACTCCCAGGGCAAGGCAAGAGAACATAAGCCACAACACGAAAACAAAAAAAAAAAAAAAAAGAAAAAAAAAAAAAAACCCCCAACCCAGGGAATTCCATGCATTACAGTAAATATCATGTCGGGTGCCTCATATACTTGCATGATAAGCGACGACTTCAATACTTTCCATTTAAATATTTTTTATATCTTGATGTTTGTTTTCAATATTTTATTGGGCGTGGCGCTAGAAGTGCATGATTATTTGGCAATGGGAAAAGAAAATCAGTTCATGGTTTTAACTGATTAGTTGCCGTGACCTGCTTTTGAAAGAAATAATAAACCAGTTATTGTTGCCGTTAGAATTTAGTTGCTTGGTTATAAAGTTTTTGTGCTAAGATTTTAGCAATTAAGTGCTTGATAGGATAACCAAGAGGTAAATAAAAACGTGTCCCATGAAAAAATTGTTCAAGTCGATACGCTTTAAGTTGATGTTTGTAAATTATACATAAAATAATACCGCATAAATAAGGTCTAAGATTTGAGACATTTTGAGATTTGTGTTTTGCAATAATTATTTTCAGAAGAAAAAAAAGATTATGCCAATTACTTTTTATTTTTCAATTTTTACCAAAAAACAACGTTGTTTTGCGTTGAGTTCCTAATAGTAAGCATAGGTAATCACAAATAGTATTTATGCGTTTTTGCGTCTTTTTTGTTGTGATGATTTATATTATATTATATTATGACTTTTTGCTTTTTTTGTCAAAAATCTGCGAGATGTATCTTTGGCTATAGTACTGTTTAACGTAATAATTTTTTTTTATATTAAGGTATTCAGTGTTTTAGCGCTTATTTTTGGTTTGATTGCTATTATCTTGGCATGCGCGGCAAAATATCTGGGCGGAGTCTTACAAGCCTCCATGACAGTCTTGAGTGCTATTGCTGGACCTCTTTCTGGTGTGTTTCTATTTGGAATGCTTTGGCCATGGGCCAACTTTTCGGTATTTACTTCTTACATTATTATTTTGTTAGACTTAATTGTGATTTATTTTATATATGATAAAATCTTTTTTTAATTTTGCTTCTGTAGATTACAATTTACTATCACTGATGGTTCTGCAAATGATTTAACTCGGTTTTAGCGTTTTACTTAGCTGTTTCGACACTGTTTTTTTTAAATATCTTTATTAGAAAAATACTTTTACGTTAAAAAATATATAATTTAATAGTTCTATTTAATAGTTTTAAAAACTCTTCTATAATTTATGTTATCAATCAACATATATAATTTTATAGTATGAATCAACTTTGTTGTATTTCATTACATTTTATTTGTTTTTTTAGGGAGCCTTAATTGGAGTAATTGGCTCAGCTATTTTTATGACCTGGATATGTCTTGGAGCTCAGTTAATCAAACCATACAAGTTAGTTGGACTTTTGTTAAAGTTTTTTAGATAATATTTAATTAGTAGTTATGTCTTTTGCAACATTTAAATTTTGAAAACTTAAAGCTGAGAAAATTTGAGCAAAAAAAAATTTGAAAGTTTACCTTAATTTCAGTGGTGAGCTTTATTAAGAAGGTTTAATTTAACATCTTGAAGTGTCAGGTTTTTCTAAACTTGCACCGATTTTACGTGGTATTTTAATGTGTTTTTTGTAGTAACAAAGTCACGATAACTCTTAGACCTAAAATAAAAATCTTATGCTGCAGCAAATTAATTATTGCACGTTAAACCACACAACTGTGTGATGATTGGATCCTAAAAAATATCATTATTTAATATATTTTTTGTGACGCAATATTTGTATTTAGAAAAGCATATCCGGTATGAGTGTTTTAATTTTTCAATTTGAGTTTAGAGTTTAAGGTTATGTTTGCTAAAAATATTAGCTTTAGTTTTAACTATAAATTGTTTAAATTGAATTTTAAATTGCGTTGGGCTTCCAATTTTTCTAGCCTCCAACGACTTTAAATTCAATTGAAATTTAATTGAATTTAACTCCATTCACCCAATTTAAATTCAATTTTAGATCCGTTTTCCCGACATCGGTGAGCGGGTGCTCCAATTACACGCTTCAAGTGGCAGCTACTGGTTTCAATGGCAGCTATTCGGATTTCATTCAGGAAATAAACAACGCGACAGTCAGCAGCGACCTCGAACTGTTCGTAAATTTATACATCTATTATAATTAAACTGCAATAACTTTTTTAAATTTAAATTATTTAATATCTGTTAACTTTTACTTAAGTGAAGAACCTATGGGAAAACATAGATAGTAATACGTGTGCTGATACATTTATTTCTCAGGGGAAAGGTTAATTTGTTTTTTGGACGTACTATTATATTGGCATCCGTTTGCATCCTCGTCGTACCTAGTTAAAATATTGCAATTACCAAGATAGCATTCATAAATTACATTACGAGAACTGGTTAAATTTAAAAAAGACTAAATCTGATTTTTGTAAAGCAACACCGTTTAGTTTATCAAGCATTTAGAAAACAGTGCATACATCTACGTGATTGTTTGTGATAAACTAAAGCTTTTGATATTGGTTAGGACATAAATTATTTGCGAAGTTAAAAAATTCATTAATGAGCGTTTTAATAGACTAGTTCTGAATAAGCTTCTTTTACTGCACAAGAGAGAGTACAAAAAAATAAAATTTTCAAAAATCGTAGTTTTTTAGTTTCTTTAGCTTAAACTTATACTTAATTAAAATCGCTACACGATGATATGTTTTACTATGTTGAAGTGTTTTAATATATCAGTTTCTACTGTTACTAAATAAATTTTGGTTTTTTGATTAAACATTAAAACAAATCAGTAATAAATAACTAAAAAAGTATTTTCGTAAACAATGATTTTGATAAGCAAAAATAAAGTTGAAATTTGGCCTTTGAAACTAATTTCAAACTTACATAAATTTTTTATGTTCTGGTTGTAAAACTATTCAAAATTTAAAAATTATAGGCAAATTAAATTTAGCTGACCTCGATATTTTCAGTATTAAATCGACTAGTTAACAAAAAAACCATTTAAAATTTTTAACGAAAGCGGTTTAATAATAAAGATTAAAACTCGTATTTAAATACTTTTTTATCAAATTACTCAATTTAAAACCCAAATGCAAATTTTTAAAGTGCTAAAATTGGTTAATTTTTGTATATTTTGTAAAAAGGTGCAATTAAAAAAAATCTGCCTTCTTATTTGTTTTTTTTTAAACGTCATAACCACTCAATTTTAATTGATCCCCTCATGTCTGCATACTAATTTTCAATGTTAGCCAGATATAATTCAACCATAATTTTAAAATAATTCATTCCAAATATGTTTATATGTTTCACTATGTTGAAGTGTTTTAATATATCAGTTTGTGCTAAACAAAGTTTAGCACAAACTGATATATTAAAACACTTCAACATAGTAAAACATATGTTAATATGTTTCACTATAAAAATATAAAAATTTCTATCATACATATAATAAAAATTTCTATCATATGATAATGATTTGTTTATGCATTGATATAATCACACAGCACTGTTGCATTTTTTTAGTTTGATGAAATGTCAATTGAAAAAATCATACTCACAGCAATTTTTGACAAGCGCAAAATCGCCACTTTTTCAATTAGAAGGTTATATTTGTATGTGTAAGAAACAACTATAAATTTGAAAAAGTGGCGATTTCGCGCTTGTCAAAGATTGCTGTGAGTATAATTTTTTCAATTGAGATTTCATCAAACTAAAAAAAATGCAACAATGCTGTGTGATTAGATCAATGTATAAACAAATCATTATCATATGGTAGAAATTTTTATTTAGTGAGCAGCTAGCCAAACCAAATGCAAATTTCCTATAGTCTACATAATATCCATCTCAGCCTAGTCCACATCTTTTCTGTCTAAACATACGCCCGGGAAAAAATCGCTCCTTTTTCCTGCTCTATTCTTAGAGCATTTTTCAAGGCTAGTCTACCACTTTTTTTAAATTAAATTAATAAATAGCCTAATAAACTATAGTTTAGCTGCGCAATGACATATGTTTATAATCATTCCGTTGCCGAGATAAAATAAAAAATAATAAGGAGAAGAAGATGAATTTAAATTACAAAATTAACCCACGTTGTTTATAGTTAGTGCGGTGCAGTTGCGCTCCATACGAAGTTTACCTACGTTCTCTAAATATAGTTGGCGCGATGCCGTGCGCCAATGATTGCAATTATAATTTTTAAAGTAAAAATAATAATAATAATAATAAGATGATGAACATGAATTACAAAATTTACTCACGTTCTCTAAGTATAGTTGGCGCGGTGCCGTGGGTTAAATTGCAGTATGGCACCCCTCACCACCGATTATTAACGGCGCGTGGCACTCCCGCGCCACTGACGCTTATTATTATTTTTTAATAAATAAAACTTTGAATTAATTTTGTCATCAGTAATGCAAGAATTAAAAAAAAATACTCTGTTTTCTTCGCCGTTTTTCGCGCGGTTGAAGCAGATGGCGTTGGGAACTGGTTCCGTTTCTGCCACCAATTAAAACCGGTCTACTTTTTTTTGCGGTTTCTATGAGGGAATGTTAGTTGTCTGCTCTGTACAATTCGTATTGTTGCCAAAAGGCTTTTATTGTGCGGTTGGGAGTTTTTATTTGTCTATTTTTCAAATTTTTTATTTTGATCAATAAATCGATAACAAGGACCTAAATAAAAAAAGTGCTTCCAAAGAAAGTTGCGTAATTCCTTCTTCTTTCTAATGATCCCATGTTTATTTTTGATCAATCAGTAACGAATGAGGAATATAGCTTTTAAGGATGGAGCGTTGGAATAATAATAATAATAATAATAAGAAGAAGAAGAAGAAAAAGGTTCTGATTTTCAAAATTTACCCACGTTCTATAATATTTGTTGGCGCGGCGCCACGGGGCTAAATCGCCCCGTGGCGCTCCCGTGCCACCCATGATTAAAAAGGGGGAACCAAGCGCCCCGGCAGCGCTGTACCTAAGCGGCAACAAACTAAAATTCCTTAAAAATGCTTTTGGTTTTGTAATATTAA
>JASAMX010017401.1:0-40966 GCA_030248175.1 Microlaimidae sp. YZB2_3
ACCACCATCAAGACCCACCAGGTATAACCGATAGACTTCGACTAACGGTAAAGGCATCTTGACCTCGGTTGCAGCGTCTTGCTCCAGTCTGTTTATCTTTTTCACCGGTTGTATTCCTAATCGAAAGGAATCATGTGACATCCAAAATTAAATAAATTACATATCCGTTGTTTTTCTTTTCCTATAGTTTATCACTATATGGACACAGCTATTGAATACCAGTGGAAAATTTATTGAGCTTTTATTGCACTTTGCTTCATCGTTTTTATTTTTCAAGTATGCAGTCAAGAATGTTCTTCCACATCATCCTCAGAAATTTACGATAAAAAAAGAGTTCCTTTCTATTCGGGTCCACCAGAATCTTTTTTTATTCATCTTAATAAAATAGAATGGGAATCGGTCAAGCCTGACAAATCAGACGTTGAAACTGCTTTGCAAAAAAGTGTCGAAAATCCAAGAACTGCTCGTAACCGATAGCAGCTAAAAAACCCTGGAGCAATGGTGGGGTCCAGTGTCCAAAGCAAAACAGTTTTAAACCATAATAACTTTAATAATAGTTCTTTTTATAGGATAATACTACATTTTATTGAATAAAAAGCGATATTTTGGTATAAAAAGGGTGTAAAAACATGAATTTGTATTAAAAATTCAAATTCACGTTTTTGGAAGTAAATTTAGTATAAACAAAAGTACTTAAAATTTTCTCAAGAGGAGAGGGAGGCTTAGGACTAGGCTCAGGATTGGGGTCAGATTTCAAAATCTAGAGGGGGGTCAGGAAGGAAAAATTTTAAAAATTTGGGGGGAAGGCCCCCTTGGATTTTTTTCTAGGGGGGGCCCCCACAAGGAAATTTCGGTACTGTGAGGGAAAAGGCTCAAGGGGGGGTGGACCCCACCCTACTTTGCCCCTTCTTGTTCATCTATGTAAAAAGAAAAAAAGAAAAAAAAAAAAAAAACAACAAAGAGCACAAAAAAACAACGACACACAGAATAAATATATAAAGGACACAACGAAAACACCCCACCACCAAAACGAAGCAGCCAGCAAACGCCCAACAAAGCCACAAAAGCAAAATTTGTACATTAATTTTTCAAATTGTCATACACAGTCGATAGAAGTATAAAATACATAATGAAACTAATCGTCGTTACTCTGACACAAAGAGTCACAATCATTATAAAATCAACGTGACTCCGACTCATTTTGTTTAGATTATTTGTGTGTTAATATATAAATAGAGTCACAGTTACGAGTATTTAACGACGCTTTCGACTCATTGTGTCAGAGTAAGGACGTAATGTAACAAGTTATCATAGCAAAGATATGTCAATCAAAAGGTTTGTTTTAATAAGAGCCTGCAATATTTTTTGATGTGTTCTTTCATTCGTACCTGTTTGTTTACCACACACATTACCAATTATTTTATAAAAGTCTACTTCTTTCACATAAATAGATTTATCATTCAAATACTGTTTTTATATGAACAACTAAATAATTTAACCTAAAATTCCAACATCAATTCAACTAGACAGAACTAATGTTAATTTGTAAATAATTATAACCAATTGTATTGATAATCGCGTACCAATAGTTGATGACCTGTCAGCTAGTTCTGTTTTCACTTCTTCCAGTTGTCTGCTGACTGCACCCGATTTTTGAATTAGACTGCTTATTTGATCTTTGGCTTCCTTGATTTGAACATCTTTAGAGTCCATCTAAAGTATTTCGTAATGGACCTACCTAGCATTACAAAAATTTGGGTCCGCGGTCCCGCCGCGAAATCAGAATTTGTTATGAAACCAATGATTTTTACAAAATTTTTTCGGAAATTGGAGATTAAACAACTATATGAAAACAATTTCGAATATTTTTGTTAACTTTTGACCATTATTTAGAGCTATATTAAGCGTAACTAAAGTTTCTCATATGTAAATTTTTTTGGTTAATCAAAAAAAAGCATTTTGTAATGCTTAACTATATACAAAAAGACCACTAAAATTTTGCAAGTAGATGTTTTATTTGTATATAGTATTTCCAGTTTCAAAAATAATATGAAAAAATGCATTTAATTGGGGAGGAACTTTGTTTCGAGGTGGGACCGCCGACCCAATTTTTTTTATGCAAAGTAGATCCATCGTTTGACATTTTTTTGATTTTTAATACTTTATCAAACTCATAGAATTTTACTTTCAAATATATCATAGTAATTATCGTTTATATGGGGACTTTGTTATTGATTGTTAATGTTTATATAAAAATTTTTGCATAATTTTTAATGTGTTTAATCATTATTGATTGGTGCACTGTAAATCGTCAAATTTTTGCTATGGAATTGAATCTAAAAAGCAAAAAAAATCATTCTTACACAAATTAAGTTTTATACTTTATAACAAAGATTGGTATTTTAACTCAAATTCTAGCCTAAAATTAGCAAATTACTACATCCATAGCTTTGCTTTTAAATTAATTCCATTTTTCTCGAAACTATAGTGTACTGTAGCTAGAATAACACCATTGGATTTTTTAGCCTAGTCGAGCTAAACCACAAACGTGGTGCAAGTTTTAAACAAAAAAGCTGTATTATTGAGCCAGTTCACATACATATTAAAAGTAACTATTGAAAAATATAATTTATTACAAAACAATTGTTGTTATTTAAATTTAAAAATTAGGTTTTAAATATTTTATTCTGTTAAAACGACCAAAAATAACCTAAAAAATAAGAAAAAAAACATAAATACTTCTTTTCTAAGCAGTTCGGTGTCAGGGTCCCCGTTTTGAAATACAGAATGAAGTTTTTTCCTGAGTGATTCGACTTCATCTTCCAAGCTGTCGTTTTCCTCTTGAAGATGGTTAATTCTCGACTCATATTCGTTGGTCAATTTCTGAAAAAAACATGTTACAAATTTAGAATTTTATTTTAAGTGTTCTTCTTCTCTCCAATGTAGGGATGCATTGAGCACCAGATTTTAATTGTGAGCTGATCATCTTAGTACTCACACTTAAATTAATTGTGAGCTTGAGCCTGAGTACTCACAATTAAATATATGTGAGTACCAATTGGTATTGAGCATTTGTGAGCCTGGCCAATTTTCAAAATATACTTATGTATAGCACAGATTTTAGGAGGATCGTATGGCATAAGCGCAGAGGGGATTGACCGTAATCTCCAGAAACGGGAGCTATGGGTGAATAGAACCCCCAAATGAGGCAAGGGGGTAAAACAACAGGAAATGAGTTCTTTTAGGACAATCTGAGAGGGTTGAATACCCCCCCCCGGGGGGGAGAAAATACTATAAAACACCAAAACAACTCATAAAACACTGCGAAACACATGTATTTCAGATAAAGTTAGGGTTTTTAATTCAAAAAAAAGTAAGGCGTCATGCCGTGTAAAAATGACAATAGATAAACAATTATATTTCAACTCTGAGGTGTTTTTTGAATAAATCAAATAACAACAAGGATACAAGGATATTTTCCTGATTTTTTAGATCTATCAAGTTTTTTGTGATTTTTTTTAGCCAAAATAGTTATACTGATTTAAAAATCAAAAAGAATAGAATAAAAAATTAAAATGCTTGCATGTAGTAATAATATTCATATAATTGATTTATTTACGTATATCAAATAGCATCTAATATGTCACATGAAACAAAAATGTTTTAATTGTTGATTTTTATTATTTAAACTTTCCAGGGTGAAATTGAGTATATTATTAAAAATCTTTTTCTTTAATTTAGTAAATTTTTGGACAAAAATAATGTAAAATATAAAATAAAACATTAAAGGAGCGCTGTCACAAATCAAATTCCTATAACGCCCTGAATGGATTACGCCTTTAATACAAAACCTATGTACCTCAAATTTAATATTTTTGGCTTCTCCAAACCAATTCCACCACATTTATAAATTTTAATTTAATCGGTTTAGTAACAAAAAAGTTGTATGTTCCAGTGTTATAGGAATTTGATTTGTGACAGTATGCTCCTCTAAAAGTGCGATATCGACTCAAACGTTTAGTCTTCGATTTTGATTATTTTTTTGTGAAAACCTTACCCCTGCTTCCAAAAATTTTTTTCATCAAAACATCTCTAGTGGTTCAGGAGATATGACCCTCCAAAAATAGCGTTTTTCGACAATTCGGTACTTGAAAGATTGCTCAATGGCTACAAAAATTTATGTTACAAAATATGCACTCAAAGAAAGATGCTACTTTCTACTTTAATTTTATACCTTGATCGTTAAGATTGGTGCAGTATTTGTCGAGATATTGCGTTTCCTGTACAAAAACCACGCGATTTTTTCGCTAAAAATACGAAGTGTAGACAAAAAGGTTAACTTCTCCAAATCACTGCCGTCGTTTGGTGTTTTTAGCGAAAAAATCGCGGGTTTTTTGTACCGGAAACGCAAAATCTCGACCAATACTACACCAATATTAATAATCAAAACAATCAAGGTATGAATTTAAAGCAGAAAGTATCCGCTTTCTTTAAGTGCATATTTTGTAGTTTAAATAATAATACCATTGAGCAATCTTTTAAGTCATAATTGTCGAAAAACGCCATGTTTGGAGGGTCATATCTCCTGAACCACTAGAGATATTTTGATGAAAAAAATTTTTGTGAGCTATTGGGGGCAGGGGTAAGGTTTTCACAAAAAATAATCAAAATCGAAGACAAAAAGTTTGATTCGGTACCGCAGTTTTAAGTAATTATATCTCGCGAACGAATCAACCAATTTAATCTGTAAAAACTAAATTCTATTAATCGGAAATTCTATTGCGGAAATTTTATTAATCTGTAAAAACTAAAAGGAAATATTTCCACACATAGATGTAATTTTTTTTGAATTGACCCTTTTTGAGTTTTTTATAAAAATATTACCTTTTGCTCCAAAATCTTGTAACAATATTTCGTCAAAATATTTTGCCAGGCCAAAAATAAGGCTTTTTAGGGCATTCTATTTTACAAAACAATTTTTAGAGCAAAAAAATATACAAAACCAACGTATTTTTTGTTCATTTTGAAACCTTGATTGAAAATTTTTACAAAGTCTTTGTTGAGATATTAGTTTTTTAGTAAAAAAACCTGCGATTTTTACCTTAAAATGGTCGGTCAATCTTTGGCATAAGCAAAAATACTGAATTTAAGTCTCTTATTCAAATTAAAAAGCGAACATTTTAATATTTGAAACTAGCCTTGAAAAATGCTCTAAGAATAGAGCAGGAAAATGGGTGCGATTTTTCCCCGGGCGTATGTTTAGACAGAAAAGTTGTGGACTAGGCTAAGATTGACATTATGTGGACTATAGGAAGTTTGCATTTGGTTTGTTCAGCTGCTCACTAAATAAAAATTTCTACCATATGATAATGATTTGTTTATACATTGATCTAATCACACAGCACTGTTGCATTTTTTTTAGTTTGATGAAATGTCAATTTAAAAAATCATACTCACAGCAATCTTTGACAAGCGCCAAATCGCTACTTTTTCAAATTTATAGTTGTTTCTTACACATACAAATATAACCTTCTAATTGAAAAAGTGGCGATTTGGCGCTTGTCAAAGATTGCTGTGAGTATGATTTTTTAAATTGACATTTCATCAAACTAAAAAAATGCAACAGTGCTGTGTGATTAGATCAATGTATAAACAAATCATTATCATATGGTAGAAATTTTTATTTAGTGAGGAGCTGAACAAACCAAATACAAACTTCCTATAGTCCACATAATATCAATCTCAGCCTAAAGACGAATTCTATCAGGGTGAAAACAGCAGAGTAGTATAGTAACCACCCCTTTTCAAAAAAAAACCACAGGAAAAAAAACACTAAACCCCTAAAACATTGGTTACATCATCCCTGCAAACTTTCCTATTCTCGCCCGTTTATTCTTCTTTTCTTCCTGACGGGGAGCGGTTACGCCCTTAATTTCAGACTGAAGGATTTTAACTATAGTCCACAACTTTTCTGTCTAAACATACGCCCGGGGAAAAATCGCCTCCTTTTTCCGGCTCTACTCTTAGAGCATTTTTCAAGGCTAGTCTACCACTTTTTTTGAATTAAATTAAAAAATAGCTGAATAAACTATAGTTTTAGCTGCGCAATTACATATGTTTATAATCATTCCGTTGCCGAGATATACTTTTTTAAATAAAAAATAATAATAAGAAGAAGATAAATTTAAATTACAAAATTTACCCACGTTGTTTAATTATAGTTAGTGCGGTGCAGTTGCGCTCCAGGCAAAGTTTATCTACGTTCTCTAAATATAGTTGGCGCGATGCCGTGCGCCAATGATTGCAATTATAATTTTTAAAGTAAAAATAATAATAATAATAAGAAGATGATGAACATGAAATACAAAATTTATTCACGTCCTCTAAGTATATTTGGCGGGCGCGGGCCATAGATGAACAGGGGGGGGGGTGGGGGGGTCCACCACCCCCCCTGCCTGCGAATTCGCCCCAAAATCCAGGGCCTCCCCTCCCCCCAAATTCGAATTTACCCCGACCCCCCTCTAGATTGAAATCTGACCCCCCTCCCCTCTCGAGAAAATAAACTTTATCTAAATTCTCCAAAACGATACACATTACACCTTTATACCTAATATCGCTTTATTCAATAAAAAATATATCTATAAAAAAACTATCATAAACCTTAATATTAAAATATTCTCGAAAACCCCACCTGACCCCCCTCTAGTTAAAACTCCACCCTCGACCCCCCCCCCCCTAGAAAGCTAGGGATCCCCTAAACCCCCCTAGATTAAATCACCGTAAAACACCCCCCCCCCCTCTCTGACCGTGTTCATCTATGCGCGGTGCCGTGGGTTCAATTGCAGTGTGGCACCCCGCACCACCGATGATTACCGGCGCGTGGCGCTTCCGCGTCACCGACGCTTAACTTTGAATTAATTTTGTCATCAGTAATGCAAGAATTAAAAAAAGTACTCTGTTGTTTTCGCCGTTTTCCGCGCTGTTGAAGCAGATGGCGCTGGGAACTGGTTCCGTTTCTGCCACCAATTAAAGCCCGTCTGCTTTTTTTGTGCGGTTTCTATGAGGGGATGTTGGTTATCTGCTCTGTACAATCCTTATTGTTGCCAAAAGGCTGTTATTGTGCGGTTGGATTTTTTATTTGTCTATTTTTCAATTTTTTTATTTTGATCAATAAATCGATAACAAGGACCTAAATGAAAAAAGTGCTTCCTAAAAAAGTTGCGTAATTCCTTCTTATTTCTAATGAGCCCATGTTTATTTTTGATCAATCAGTAACGAATGAGGAATATCGCTTTTAAGGATGGAGCGTTGGAATAAGAAGAAGAAGAAGAAGAAGAAGAAGAAGAAGAAGGTTCTGAATTTCAAAATTTACCCACGTTCTCTAATAATGGTTGGCGCGGCGCCACGGGGCTAAATCGCCCCGTGGCGCTCCCGCGCCACCCATGATGTTTGTTTCGACAGTTTTCAACACGAAAAAAACAAACGCAAAAATATAACTTTATAAAATATCTGTGTTGTTTGTTTCAGTTTTTTGCTTTCCACGTTTAACAAACAATGGGGTAACAATATCAAAGTTAAAATACTAATATTTCAAGAAATAATTCATTAAAACCAAAAAAAAAATAAAATAAATTAGGGAGTAAACGACGTCTGGTCTTTCTTTTACATTTTTACAACAAAACTTTTTGCAGCAAAGAAGTCATTGTTCCAGAATAAAATGCCCAAAAATCCCTTTTCGGCCTTTTTAAAATGTCCTAAAAATATTTGAACAAAAAAACTGTTACAAGGTTTTGGAGCGCAGGATAAAGTTTTTCCAAAGAAATGGTCGAAATCAAAGACAAAAACTTTTTACTGCTTTTTTAAGTGTATATTCTGACACACATCTTTTTTGTAAAAAAATTATATAGTTTTTTTAAAATGAAATTCAAAACTAACAAATAAAACCATGAGTAAAAAATAGGCAATTTATCAAAAAATGTTAAAGTCCTGTCATGTATAAGGAGTGACGCCCATAAACCATTTAATAAAATGCTTTTCGAATAGTCTTTAAAATAGCACATTTATTTGAGTTATGTCATAATAATGGCCTACTCTCTAATTAATGGCTTAGGCTTAGGCATATTCTTAGGAGGCTTTTTATTTAGGAGTTCAACATCTTTTGGTGAAGTATTATATATATTTTTATTTTTTAGGGTCAAGCTCACAATTAAGCTAATTAGCTTGGGCTAATTGTGAGCTTGAGCTTGAGCCTGAGATTTATTGTGAGCTTGAGCTTAGTACTCACAATTAAATATATGTGAGTACCAATTGGTATTGAGCATTTGTGAGCAGCTCAATGCATCTCTACTCCAATGTAAGAAATGATGATTATTACAACTACAATTTTTTATAATAATTGTATGTACAACCATTGAAATTGCATACAAAATGTACCGTTTTATACAATCTACGTGAACGAAGTAAACTTTATTGTTAACTATTTTTATTTGATCATTTTTAAGAACTGTCTCCTGTTTTTGGTTGTTACTATTTTTCGAAATAAAAACACAAAAAATAATAAAATAAGCCCAAAAAGTAATTACGCTCTCTGCTCCTTAAATATTAATATATTAAACAACGTCGATATATCTAATTTTTGCAAAGTCTATCAAACTTATTAAGTTGAATTCATATTTACTAAAATAGTTTTAAAAATTTCTTTTTAGGGAGGTAAATTAGCGTTTTTTCAAAACCTTTACCTGCCCACTTGCCGTTTATTCTTTTAACATATATGTTTCTCGTGTTTTATGTTTTTATTGACAATTGTAGTCTATGTTATTATTTTTTCGGCAAGTAAAATCTATCAATTCAATTCAAGTAAAAAAATAGTATAAGCGAACTGCATCTTTTTTGTATATAATTTTTACAAACATCTATTTATATCATGTTATCTTTTCAACAACATTGCAACTTATCCTAATTGTATTCTTAATGTTATATCTAGGGTTCTCTTAATCAAAATCTTACATTTCATACCGTCACATAATGGTTTTCATATGTTTTTAATTGTGTGGTAGTGGTAATACTAGAAAGCCCGCTTACAGGCACTCATTATATAATGTTAGTGGGGAAGGCGTAAGTATTACAGAGAAAACTGCAGTGTGACGTAACACTTTTTCTTTTGGACCCTTTAGTTACTGCTCTTTTGGCAACATAATGCAAATAACTTAAGTTCGACCAGCCTTAATATCGGCCACCGGCTGTTATTGTTGCCATGCGCAAAGTTATAAAATGAACTTCGTATGCATACACAGATGACATGCCGATACATCTATCCATAGTTAGACAGATCGTAGTGTCATCTATTTAGCCTTACGCAGTGCATTTCAAAACTTTCCGGTTGCCGATATTAAGGGTGGCCTAAATGAAGGCTGGCCGAATTTAAGTCAGTTATTTTGCCTTGCGCATTTCGTTCCTCTCGTCTGTGATTTTGGTCTCCATTTGGTCTTGAAGAGCTTTGTACTGGCGCTCCGCCTCCGCCAGGCGGCTGTTAAATTCCCGCTTAATGGTGAATTCCCGCTCCTCCGCCTGGATCCGCTCCTGTTCCAGCACATGCTCGAACTGTTCTTTGGCAGACTCTTTGCCCTTGGTTAGATTCTCCATCACCTGAAACAATCAAAAAGCGCTGTATCTACAGCAACAGAAACAAACAGTACAGTGTATCAAATAATCTTTAGTTTTCTAAATGTCACATTTTTATATCACTCGAGAATGAAAGTTCTGATGGTTCTGCACTGCATGCAATACTGCCAGTCAGTGCTGCATAGAAGAACCACAACTACAGTACTACAACTACATCGCATGATTCTATGAAGAAATGTACACGATGCCACTTTGGCCGATAGAAGTGTATTTCCATCAAAAGTATCTGGAAGGAAAATAGTTTTTGCACCCTAGAAACACTGTTCAGCACTACTTATAGCACTAAGAGCCTCACAGGGATGAGAAAGATTTTAAAAAGAAGTATAGCTGCTTGCACATTGTTCAATGAAATAGAATGGGTTCAGATGACAGCCAATCAAAATTGTACCGTTACCTTTATTAAGAGTAACACAAGATAGTGTGTACGAAAATGATGTGCTAAAACGAAAGCTATGTTTTTTCAAAGTTATATTAATATGCAGCAATAGATTTAGAACAAAATTATACAATTTTTTGTAAAAATTTCATATTTTGTTGATGAGATATAACCACTCAAATTTTTATCCAATATATTCATAAATCTTTTTTAAACAATAATAGTTATTTATTATAAATTGTGGTAAAAGGCGTAACTGTGATTGACTATTAGGTTGTTTTTATTTATATTTAGCAAACACTAACATAATCAAATCGGTACTCCTTATAACAGATTAAATTTAAAAAAGTCACTGCTATTAATAAATAATGCTACATTATTATAAATAGAGATATATTATTAATATTATCAACGATTAAATATACATTTTTAATCAATATTAAAATAACTGTAATATACCGCTTCCAGAGCTTGGACTTGGGAGTTCTGAAGTCTGGCTTGGCTTTCGCTTTGACTTTCAAGGTTTTGTCTTTCATTTTCAAGAAAAGCAACTTTATTTTTTAGAGACCTCACTTCCAGCTGAAGGTCTTGAATTAAAGCTTCTAATTTTATTTTTGTGCTTTCCAAAACTGTTAACATACCTGAAAACAAAATCTATTTAATAATACTTTTAATTTTTTGCAAATATTTTTTTACATTGACCAAAAATTCCATCAGGATTCGCACAATACGCAAAGATGTGAATGTATCATATACGGCGATTATACTAATATTCTTTCTACAAGGC
Organism: Microlaimidae sp. YZB2_3; assembly: GCA_030248175.1. Taxonomy (NCBI): domain Eukaryota; kingdom Metazoa; phylum Nematoda; class Chromadorea; order Desmodorida; family Microlaimidae; species Microlaimidae sp. YZB2_3. The sequence goes on from JASAMX010017401.1 coordinate 10,845, forward strand.
TCTAGAATGAGTAGAACAAATCTGCATACGCCGGTTGAACCAAGAAAAAATATTCAATTTCTTTTAACAAGTAGAATATGCATATTTGTTTGTCATCATAAGCATATTCACTATTGTGCGGAACCTGTATTACAAAATACAGTATTTGTTACTGGTTCAATCTCACGTAAGGTTTAAAAAGTGTGCTAGCAAGTATTTATAATCCAATATCTGTTGGTAGTCAAAGTGCGTTCGCAGTGGTTTGAACGTGGGCTCCTGGTCATCCATTTTGTGTTCGCTACTGAGTTGAGGTCAGCGTTAGTTTTCTGAAATTTCCCAAGATCGCGAATGGAATACTCAATAAAAATACTGGATTTAACTTTTACTGTTTGAAAGGAAAAAACATAAAGGATTTCCAAATAAAAAAATTGGTTATATTTTTTTAACTGGGAAGTAATAATCTGTAATAACAAACAAAGCTTTTGAAAAAGTAAGTAAAGAAAGCTGATTGCTTTTTTAATCAAGAATAATAAAAAAAAAAATTTATGAAATATAACAAAAATCTAACTGGATTTAGCTTTTAGTTCTTTCTCTTGCTCCTTGAACTGGGTTTGAGTTTCCTTGAGTTCTAATTCACAGCTTTGAAGTCGCGTTAGTGCCTGATCGGTTTCTGCTCTTGCAGATTCCAACTAAATATTTGAAATATTATTTGTTATTTATAGGCACCCTGCACTGAAACGCAGTTTATACATGAAGTATGCAATATACATAAGTGTCACCATAATGGATAATTACCGTACTCCTACTTATCTTTTCGTAGTATGCAGATCAACCGATAGAAAGCGCGCGAAATTTCGATCGGTTGATCTGCATACTACAAAAGATAAGTAGGAGTACGGTAATTATCCATTATGGTGACGCTTATGTATATTGCATACTTCATGTATAAACCGAGTTCCAGTGCAAGGTGTCTATAAACATTTATTGCGCAATAATGGGATAGCGTTTGCACGAAACCTTAACTCGTATAGTGCAGTGTAAAGTGCAACTTAAAATAACAATATAACTTAAAAATAATTATTCAACATATTAAACATATGGTTCAACAAAAAAATTTCCCATGTCGAATTATCTATTAGTTTCTTTTTTTTTGCTTTCAATCAACCCACTTAAGGGTTGGTTTGACACAAATTAAAAAAAATATGTCACAGGTTCTAGTAGTAAGTGAGTACTGTATAATTTATATTCAATTTAGGTATACAGTTAGAAAAATGTATTTGGGTGTTTATACCTCTTGCGAAATGCTTTGAACTTCATTTTCTTTCTTTTTAAGTCGTTTTTCCAATTCTTTAACCTCTTTGCTGCATTTAGCCAGTTCTTCTTTACTAGTTTGAAATTGGTGTTGAATTTCCTGCATTCGGTCTTTAAATTCTTCTTGCCTACAATTAAAATGCGATTTTATATTTAACTAAATAAAATTTGTTTAAACTCTCTAAATTTACTTAATAGATTTCCAAAAGCCTGTTTTTGGAATTTTTAACGTAGATAATAATTTGTACATTTTTTAACAAATTAATTTTTAAAAAAACCAAAAATAAAAAGTAATTGGTTAAAAAGTAACAATTATTTGTTTAGATTATAATAATTTTTATAAGTTGTAAAGTAACAATAATTGTCTTGGTTAAAAAAATACAAAAAGACTCTTGGTACTTATTATTTGTTGTACAGAAACCATGTTTATTATAAAAAAAAACCTTAAAAAAAGAAAACGTTTGCTGGAAAAAAATTGCTGCATCAAAAAAATTAAATGTATTGATCACTTGAAATTGAAAATTTTCATTTTGGTAGGTCTTTATGCTAAGCAGCTATTTGTGTATAAAATACATTGGCACCAAAATTGTTCTGAAAATATCTGAAGAAATTTTTTGGGATAAACTATGTTTTTACCTTGGAGTAATGGTGTATTATGTCAAACTTTAAAATCGTGGCAGTTAATGAAACTACCGTATTGAATTGATTTTGTTAATTTTATCCATTTCTTGAAAAACTTCTTGGATACTGGATCGGTAAGAAAAATCCTACCGTTTCAGTAATGAGTTTTGAGCATTATTAAAAAAAACAAACAAAAAATTTACCTCGCTAGTAGTTCTTCTTTTAAGGCTTGTTCGTGACTGTTTAAAGCTTCAAGTTCTTTGGCGTATAAAGATTTCGCTGCTGTTAATTCTGTTTCATACAAGGATTGAGCGCGACGCAGTTTAACCTTTAAAAGTTTAATCTGTAGAAAGAAAGGGTTAAAAAATTAACCCTTTCTCTCTGACTTCAAGGGTAACAAAACACGCCTTAAATGCAGTAAGATCGACGTCAGTGCTATTTAATAATTAACTGTACATTGCTCCCAGTTGCTGTTTATCTGTCGCAAACCTTTACACGCAAGACGCGTTTTACATTCGCGTTTGAAACCCAATAAAATCAGAAAGGGTTAAGATATTGTGCAATAGTCAGACAAAGTAAATTCGTAAACTTTTACTAATAAAAACGTTTGCAAAATAGAAATTTAATAAATATCAAAATTTTGTGGGTGTTTTTTACTAAATGTCTTAGTCTTAACATTAAAACTGGGTGTTAAAATTACTTAAACTTAAAAAAAATATACTTCTTTTAACACTCAAAAATATACAAATGCCATCATGGCGTAATTTCATTTTAGTCTTAATATGTTTAATTAAATTTTTTGTTGTTTAAAAACATACTTCTGCTTTAAAATATATCAAATCACAGAAACAGCTTTAAAAGTTTTGCTAAATTTACCTCAAATGCTTCTCCAAGCTGAGATTTTTCACACTTTAAGCTTTTTCGTTCTTCCTCCAGTCTTTGTATTTCTATCATGTATCTAAAGTGAACTCTAATAATGTGTTTGTTATTTTTTACAGTTGTGGGGAACAAATATTTTGTAAAATCAATTTAGACTCTGGTTTTTAGATTTTTAAACCAAAATTTATATGAGGGAAATAAACTATATGTGCATTTAACATAAAACAAAATTTTGGGTAGAAGGTACGCCATAGTAAAAACTTATTGTAATTTCCCCTAAACATTGTGTTTGTGTACAAATCCAGACTAATGTCACAAATTTCGTAAACACTTCGTCTTAGTTTGAATGGGCATCAGAAAAACTCATTTAATAAGCTTTAAAATCACGATCGTTTTGAAAATATGAAACAAAACTTGCGATTTAAAAAAAATTATAATAGTTTTAAAATCGTTGTTCTTTAAGTAAAAATGATTTGCACAACCACAGAGAAAAAATGGTATAAATATACAGAATTATAGGTTTCGCGACAATTGACCCCCAACAAATTGACACCCACGACAGTTTTTGCTTAGGCTTCGGTGCATAGGCCTAAGCTTAGGGTCAAATTAGGTTTTATGTTAAAACTTAGGTTTAGGTTGAAGTGTGGGCTTAGGCTCAGGGAGCTTAGGCGGGGGGCTTAGGCTTAGGAGGCTTAGGCTGGGGAGGGCTTAGGCAGGGGACTTAGGTAGGTGGGATTAGGCGCGGGGTGCAGGGAAAGGTTCATGCCGAACCTTAAATTTCAAGGCCTTAGGGGAAGTCTAAAATTAAGCTGGGGGTCAATTTGTCTGGGGGTCAATTGTCGGGGAACCGAATTATAGACAATAAAATTCGAATGCTATAAAAAGTATTTACTTCTGCTCAAGGTTTAGAAGCTGCGATTCCGAACACCGTTGTTCCATGAATTGAATTTCTTTGCGGTGCTCATTTCTTAGTTTCTCCAGCGACGATTCCTTTTCACGCTCGAATTTTGCCTAAACACCCAATAGTTCTTTATGATAGAAAATAAAAATAAACATTGTCTTAAAAATAGAGTTTGAGACATTGGATTAATAAACATTTTCTTTTTTACACTTAAAGCAATTGCGGTGGTGGTGGTGGTGCAGTTAAGCAGTGGTTAATATAGTGTTAAAGTTGCGACAGTGGTCCTCTGAATGAAAAGCAACAATTTAAACAGCACAAGTAAAGTATCTGATTTAATTTCGGCCACCAATTTAGGGTGTTGAAAAATTGGTTTATTTTTAAAACACAAAAAACAGCACAAAAGTAACTGGATTAATGTTGAATAAAATGTTTTTGCAAAAACATTTCCATACAAAAAATGAATTTTTTGTGATTTTCTTAATTTTTGCTTTGTGTTTAAACTGCATCAAATTTAGAACGAAGTACAATATAACCTTAAATTATCTTCTATTTAAGGCTCAAAATTGTTAATTTTCATATTTTGATATTTTCTTTAAAATAACTTTGCAACGCGTTTATCTAACTGCGCAATTTAAAATCCCGTTAATTTCGGTTACCATAAAATTTAGGTGAAAGAACCTGCCATTTTTTACTGTTTTTAAATATCATCGTACTACCGTATTTCTAAAGAATTTTTTTTGCTCGTTTGACTTTTTTTGACTTTTTTTAAGCCAAAAATAAAAATTCAACAAAAAATATAGGTTATTAATAAAACCTTAAAAAAACCTTAAAAAATACTTGTTTTTTAATGTTTTGACATAATTATTTAGAGTCTTGCTAATAACTGTTAAAGTTTGCAAACGGGAAAAATTAAGTTATATGGACCAAAAATAATACCTATAGATAAATTTGCAACATTTAAAATTTTTTATTGTTTGTTTTAGCAATAGTTATAGCCAGTTTTTTCTAGGAGGCCGAATTTAATGACTCACGCCCTAATTTCGGCCACTATAAAAAAACTTTAAACCTCCACTGATCTTTAAGTGTAACAGAAATTTTAAAATTTTGCACTGGAATAACAAAAATAGCTATCGTTTGATTTTTATACCAAATTTTGGGTCGATTGGAAAAAACTTATACAAAAAAATTAAAAAAGGTGGCCGAAATTAAGTCAGTTACCCTAAGTAAGTAAGTCAGTAAGTTCGCGATTTCTAGTCTGGAAAAAAAACCGCCAGACGCACGACAACGACCAAACAGTAAATGTTAAAACTTTTTATTTATGATCTGTCAAGTGTTAAAGCATATGATAAAATATTCCACAGGTTAATTTACTTTTTGTATATTGGACGTTTTTGATGATTCAATAAATATTCGGATCGACATTTTTTACATTTTTTTTCTCTAAAAAGTCATTAAAAACTGTGACACATTGTGTCCCTTCCGTGAAAACTCAAAGTGCAAGCGTTAATAAAAGGCGATTATCTTTCCCCTTTCCTTGTCCGGCCTATGGTGTAATGGATAGCACGCCAGAGTCGACTTTGGAGGTTACGGGTTCAATTCCTGTATCGGCCAAATTTTTCAATAAATTTGGCTGTCTAAATTTTCCAGTGCCTGGTTATTTTCGCTTCCACTTTGGGTCGTCACAAAACCATTCATATAATACAAATATTTGCCTGTAAAGCTTGGAATGACTTCATTCGTTCCTCAAAATCTTTTTTAGCGGCTAAAACTTCTTCGCTGAGAGTAATAATTTTTGCAGAATATTCAGCTTCCAATTTTCGTTCTCTTTCTGCCACTCTAAAAGTATATAAAATTACAAAATAATATCAAAAAGATATAATGCTATATATATAGTATTATACATTTTTGATAATATTATTAAATATATGTATAATATTTTTGATAAGTATGCCAATCCAGTGTTAAAAAAATTTTGGGAATCGTTAATAAATTAGACCCGAATTCATCTTTAAATGGTATATTATCCATTTAAATTTATAAAATAAGATAATAGGCCAATTACCCAATTATTTTAATTTACACCAATATAATGAAAAAACTTAATAGATTTCACTCACACAAAATATAATGAAAAATTGATCATTATATAATGATATTAACTAAAAATTGTGTCATTTTAATGACTGATTCTGAATCTTTTCATCAAAAAGAAATATTTATAGTTGTTTTTTAAACCTGACATTACCATATATTGAAAAATTATAAACATATAAAAAAACAGGATGTTTTGTATGAAAAGGGCAAAAATTTTCGTTGGTGCAACCTATAACTTTCGTTTTTTGTTTAATAAAAATGTTTAATCACGATATTTACCGTTCTCTGTATTCAGCAAAAGTACCCATCACGTTAAATTTTTGCCGTTCATATTCAGCAACAGTATCTTCTAGTGCTTGAATTTTCTGTTTAAGTGGCTCCACCTTAAAATTGAACAAAAAACATTGCAAAGTATACAAATGAATTTTGTTAAAAATTTTGCATATTAAATTTTTAAAAATATGTAAATTTAAATTTTATTTGGCAATTCTGAACTATACACACAAACGCCTATAGTTTTTATAAAATTCGTATTAATTTCAGATAAGTGGCACCAATTACAAAATAACACGTAAAGCGTAACTATTAATTTAAATTAAAATCGCACCAATTTAGTATTTTTTATTATTGTAAGATACAAAGATTATTATTTACACAAATTATTTTAAATTAAAAAAAGAGTAGCACAATAAATGTTTAAAATTTTTTTGACTACTGTCTTTTTATCTTTTTTTTATTTACAATTAGCACAACATTCAAATTTTTTAGATGTTAAATATAACAAATTTCCGGAAACTATGCACCCAACTACCTTAATACAATTTTGTGCAAAGCAATGAGTTTTACATTTATATCGGTATATTTAATATGGCGAAACAAAACCGAATAAGAAACAAAACCAAAAAAAAAATATTTTCAAAAACGGCAAACACTAAATTCCACCGACTCTGACTCCGTCCAAAATCTACCGTAATCTACCGTAATTTTTAGTATTATGCAAATTTTATTCTAAGCCTAAGCCTAAGCTTAACCTGCACATCAATATATAATTTGCAGAAATTTGAGGCGGAGTCGGAGTCGGTGGAATTTAGTGTTTGCCTCAAAAACTCACTTTCAGTTCCACTTCATTCCTGGTGGGGTGTTGGAAACCCGGCGGGAACAGGAACTCCGCAGTGCTGGACGCCGTGCGAGAGTCCCTGCGCGTTCCGGACTCCGGGGGCAAGGGGGACTTAGATCCGGGACGGGGACTTTTTTGCATCGCATTTCCGCGCGCCGGGGATCTACTGTGATGGGAGCACAAGTTCGAGCCCTCCTCCTCGAAACGGTTTGTTAAGTGGTATACCAGCTAAAAAAACAAAAAAAATTTTTTTAATAATGATTCATGAACAATTGATGAATCTCACGCAGGGAATAATTTTCCTACAGCGTGTGTTTAAATTTGCATACAACGTCTGTAGCCGCACTCATAAAGCGAGATTAACCAAGGATTAACCAAAGATTAAGTATGGACGTCTTTTTTTCATGGACAACGAGAGAATCGGATTAAAAAGCTGATAAAAACTGACTTTAAACGCGGTTTTTGGACTTTTTGTCATGTTTTATGATATGAGAAGTATACATTCTGTTATAACTAAAATATTTTTATATAAATAATTGTCAAACTTTAAGAATATTTGGAAAAAAATTAAATACATGATATTGTTAAATTTTAATATCGAAATAAAAAAATAAAATTAAAAAAGACGAATTTTATTTCGGTTTTGCATTGCTTCACATTAATAATTTAAATTGATAAAAATTTAATTCCTTTTTATGTTTGATTATGTTATAAGTTTATTGTACATTATGAATCATTTTTTAAAGGAATTAAGTTTTTTATCAATTTATATTATATTATGTGAGCCAATGCAAAAGCCAATCAACAATCGTTGGTTAATCCTTGGTTAATCGCGTTTTATAAGTGCGGCTACTGGATTTTTAACTTCAGCGTTATTTGCCGATAGCCTATACAACTACAACATTGTACGTGAGATTCATCGATGCCAGAGCCATCAATGACTTCTAAACAGAATATCCTTTTTTTTAAGTTACAGATTTATTTTATTTTTTTGTTTTCGTTTTGTTTTATAGGCAGTCTGCAATAAAGAACGAGTGTCTTTTTTTGTAAAAACATTTATAGCTCAAAAATTTTCAGTAAAACATTCTTGTTAAAAAAGTTACTAATAATCAGGGTTCAATTTGTTATTTTATATATTTTGAAAGGTCGAGTAAGTCTCGATATACAAATGCATCACTAGTGATGTTCCCCAGAGCTCCGAGCTCCGGACTGGAGCGCGGGAGCGGAGCTCCGCTTTTAGGAGCTCCGGAGCAACCCCCGGAGTTACAGAGCTCCGCTTTATTTTCATACTAATTTTATGAATAATTAAAGCATGATGGTATATAATATTTTGTCAATTTTTTTGTACACTAAAGTTTTTCCAAAATTTATTAAAAACAATAAAAACAGTAGTACGAATACATTTACAGTAGTTTAAAATTCATTTTAAGATTAAATAAGCCTCAAATTGCTCCTTTAAAAGGCGGAGCTCCGGAGCTCCCTTCGCTTTAACTGGCCGGAGCTGGGGAGGGAAGCCTGAAAAAACGTCCAAAAGTTTTTCTACGGCTCCAAGCTCCCTGTTGGCTCTAAATACCCCGTGCAAATACAAAACTCACAATTTTTTTCGCCTCGTCGGCACTGGGAAGATAAGCACCGGAAGAGCCGGTCGCCATAAAACAATGTGAAAATAGAAATCGTTTGGCTCTCAATCAAAAGGAACCGAAGCTACGTCATAAACTAAGCGAAAAAAACGTCAAAAATCGTATATTTAAGGAACAGAAACAGCAATTTGCTACAAGCGTATTAAATTACAGCGGTGTAAAAAAGATAGCCTATCGTTAAAAGTGTTAAGTTCTCGGAAATCGGGAGCAATACTGTCGGAAAAAATATGGTGACAGACGCGGTTTCGTTGAAGCTCAATTCAGCGTCACCCAAAACTACAAGAACCCAACCTAACTCCTTCTGAGTTGGTAAATCATTAGAGCGACATGGTACTGGAACGAAAAGCTAACATTAAGTGCCGTATTTTTCCTAATTTTGCCACAGTTTTGCACAAAAATTTCTGTTTTAAAGTAATCGGTGTTGGGTTAAGACACAGCGTCTCAGCACCGGGAGGCGCTTACAACGCATCTGACTGTCAATAGACGCCCATTGTTTAACTGATATCTCTGACGCAGGAAAATTCTTGGCGATAAATGGACGCATTCGTCTTCTGACGGTTTTTTCCCCGCCTTCGTGCCAAGGTTGTGACCCTATTCCACAAAATATTCCCCGATGATTTTTTTAACGAGTACATTTTAGCAGCTTATCTCGAACTTTTTAAAATTTATTCTCCTGTAATTCGTGCCTAAGCCATTCAATTTAAAACTAAAATATTGCTTATAAATAATGTTACAGCAAAGGTCATACGTTTCAATCATTGCAGACACTTGTGTTAACCCTTTCTCACACTTAAGTGACAAGTGACAAGAAACAATGCGTTTAAGGCCGGTTCACACTGGGCTCATTATGTCCTATGTCGTATCTCCAAATGGAAATAGGAAATACAAGAAGGGAGAAAGTGTGTTCACACTGCTATATCCTGTCTCCTCTTTCCTATCTCAATTTGGAGATAGCATATAGTAGAGTTGGAGCAAAGTTCTGACACTATCTCCACTTGTAGATAGTAAAAAACGCGCTTTTTTGGACAAAATTTTTGTAATTACAAAAATCCTTTTTTAACAATAAAAAAATTAATTTATATAGGCACCTTGCACTGGAACTCGGTTTATACATAAAGTATGCAATATACATAAGTGTCACCATAATGGATAATGTCTTACTCTTACTCATCTTTCACTTCATCATAGGTAACTATCTCTTACTATCTCTTACTTAACTTTCTCTCATCATAGGTAACTATCTCTTACTTATCTTTCGTAGTATGCAGATCAACCGATCGAAATTTGGCGCGCTTTCGATCGGTTGATCTGCATACTACAAAAGATTAATAGGAGATACGGTAATTATCCATTATGGTGACACTTACGTATATTGCATATCCATTTATAAACCGAGTTCCAGTGCAAGGTGCCTATACGATCAAAAACAGTTTTTTTGGAAAAATCACATACGTAGCAAAAATTATGCTATGTTTAGGCTTCAGAAAACATACAAAAATACAAAGTGATGTTTATTTTAATAAACTGATAAATCAATAAATCATTTATTTAAAAATTAAATAAGTTGGTTTTTTTAAGCATTAAATTATAATAATAGTTTAAATGTTTGTTTAAAAAAAGATAATTTTTTTAATTTGATTGGACGCAGCTCGAATTAAATGCTATCAATTAATGACTTTATCTTTAACGTGACTTGCGCCAATTTTTGCGCGTTTAATATTGTAGTAATGCCTTTTAAATTAAATGAAAATGACGAAAATCTTTCCGCAAACATAAAAAGTTATGAACACGTTGTAAAATTAGTTTATAATCGCGTTCGTATAAACCGCAAAGAGCATTCTAATAAAATTTGGTTTAAAAACCGATAGAAATACATAGCAAACAAACTGAAAATCTCCTATGTCGATTTCGGTGTGAACCGGTCGCACTATCTTTTATGTCCTGTCTTTTATGTCCTGTCTCATATCTCCTGTCTCCTATCTCCAATCTCCTATCTCCTGTCTCATATCTCCAATCTCAAATCTCCTATCTCCTGTCTCATATCTCCTGTCTCTTATCTCCAATCTCCTATCTCCAATCTCCTATCTCCTGTCTCATATCTCCAATCTCCTATCTCCTGTCTCATATCTCCTGTTTCTTATCTCCAATCTCTTATCTCCTGTCTCAAATCTCCTATCTCCTGTCTCAAATCTCCTATCTCCTGTCTTTTATCTCCAATCTCCTATCTCCTGTCTCATATCTCCAATCTCCTATCTCCTGTCTCATATCTCCAATCTCCTGTCTCATATCTCCTGTCTCTTATCTTTAATCTCCTGTCTCATATCTCCAATTCCCTATCTCCTGTCTCATATCTCCAGTCTCTTTTCTCCAATTTCCTGTCTCATATCTCCAATCTCCTGTTTCATATCTTCAATCTCCTGTCTCATATCTCCTGTCTCTTATCTCCAATCTCATATTTCCTGTCTCATATCTCCAATTTCCTGTCTCATATCTCCAATCTCCTGTCTCATATCTCCTGTCTCTTATCTCCTGTCTCTTATCTTTAATCTCCTGTCTCATATCTCCAATTCCCTATCTCCTGTCTCATATCTCCAGTCTCTTTTCTACAATTTCCTGTCTCATATCTCCAATCTCCTGTTTCATATCTCCAATCTCCTGAGTCATATCTCCTGTCTCTTATCTTTTATCTCCTGTCTCATATCTCTTTTTGCTTATCTGCTGTCTCATATTTCCAGTCTCTTTTCTCCAATTTCCTGTCTCATATCTCCAATCTCCTGTTTCATATCTCCAATCTCCTGTCTCATATCTCCTGTCTCTTATCTTTAATCTCCTGTCTCATATCTCCAATTCCCTATCTCCTGTCTCATATCTCCAGTCTCTTTTCTCCAATTTCCTGTTTCATATCTCCAATCTCCTGTTTCATATCTCCAATCTCCTGTCTCATATCTCCTGTCTCTTATCTCCAATCTCATATTTCCTGTCTCTTATCTACAATTTCCTGTCTCTTATCTACAATCTTCTGTCTCATATCTCCTGTCTCATATCTCCTGTCTCTTATCTTTAATCTTCTGTCTCATATCTCCAATTCCCTATCTCCTGTCTCATATCTCCAGTCTCTTTTCTCCAATTTCCTGTCTCATATCTCCAATCTCCTGTTTCATATCTCCAATCTCCTGTCTCATATCTCCTGTCTCTTATCTTTAATCTCCTGTCTCATATCTCCAATTCCCTATCTCCTGTCTCATATCTCCAGTCTCTTTTCTCCAATTTCCTGTCTCATATCTCCAATCTCCTGTTTCATATCTCCAATCTCCTGTCTCATATCTCCTGTCTCTTATCTTTAATCTCCTGTCTCATATCTCCAATTCCCTATCTCCTGTCTCATATCTCCAGTCTCTTTTCTCCAATTTCCTGTCTCATATCTCCAATCTCCTGTTTCATATCTCCAATCTCCTGTCTCATATCTCCTGTCTCTTATCTCCAATCTCATATTTCCTGTCTCTTATCTACAATTTCCTGTCTCTTATCTACAATCTTCTGTTTCATATCTCCTGTCTCATATCTCCTGTCTCTTATCTTTAATCTCCTGTCTCATATCTCCAATTCCCTATCTCCTGTCTCATATCTCCAGTCTCTTTTCTCCAATTTCCTGTCTCATATCTCCAATCTCCTGTCTCATATCTCCAATCTCCTGTCTCATATCTCCTGTTTCTTATCTCCAATCTCATATTTCCTGTCCCATATCTCCAATCTCCTGTCTCATATCTCCTGTCTCTTATCTACAATCTCCTGTCTCATATCTCCTGTCTCTTATCTCCAATCTCCTGTCTTAAGTGCAGTCTAAACCAGTAAGCAGGCTTTAAACGGCGGCGAAAAGTGCCAATGTAATGTTGTAAACGCGAGCGGAACTTCGGTGTCACTTGTCACTTCGGTGTGAACCATACCTGGGCAAGTTGGTCCGGAGTGGGGGGGGGGTTAAACCCCAGATTAGAGGGGGGGGGGGGGTTAAAATCGAGAAACGCAAAATACCCATATCGTTTGTTTTTTTCTGGAGTGCATTTTACCCAGTATCGTTTTTTGATTTTGAAGGAAAAATAGGTAAAAAATGCTAATTTTAGGTCAAAAAGCAGTTTTTATTGCATTTTTAAGCTTTTTATTGCTTAAAACTTTCATTTTGACCTCAAAACTTAAGTTTGGAGGCAGTTAGAAGTCATTTTAAAGACATTTTTTTCTTCATTTTTCCAAAATTGGGGGGGGGGTTAACTTTTTCTTCCCCCCCCCACTTCTAAGTGGGGGGGGGGTTAAACCCCCCTTCTCAGAATTCGGGGGGGTTAACCCCCCCAACCCCCTCCCGTGCCCATGTATGGTGTGAACTATAGCCCTAAGAGCGAAATTCAGTGATTCAGGTCGAGTATCGACACATCTAGCTGCGATTTTAGTCTTGTTTTCGCGGTTTTATATGTAATTACCAAGGAGACTGCGGACGCAGACGAATAACACGACTTTGAAATTATTTTTTTATAAATTCAAGTAATTTTTGGAATATGCTCTTCGCGTGCATAAAAAATTGTAATTAAATATCGCTCATTGATAAGAATTACGATATTACATATTAATTTATCGGAAAAATGTGACCACTATCATTTTGTAAGCCTGTTAGTCCAATTAAGAAAACTAAATTGCTCGCTGCGTTTCTACTTCTAATTCTTCTAATACGTTACCTCAAATTGTGGTAGAATTGAATTCATTTTTCACACCTATATATTTTCACGCCAATAATTTTAAATGCGTTAAAAAATCTGAATAATTATTTAAACTTTTTAAACTAGTAAACCTTAGTTTCGTTTCTCCCAGCGATTTAAGCGAAACCCTAAAATAAAACTGATCGGTCCTAAGAATTTTAAAAATCCTTCCTATTGACAGTTATCGAAAGGTATTTTTAAACATATGTCTGAAAGTGTTTGGGTTATGTCACTAAAAAGTGGAAGGTTTTTTTAAAATTCATCGAAATCGGAAACGAAAGATTTAAATAGGCACTAGTGATGTTCCCCGGAGCTCCGAGCTCAGGAGCGGAACTCCGCTTTTAGGAGCTCCGGAGCAACCCCTGGAGCTCCGGAGCTCCGACCTATTTTTATACTAAGTTTGTAAATAATTAAAGAGTGATGACATTGCATTAATTATTTTGTCAAAATTTTTTGTAAGTTAAATTTTTTTCCAAAACTTATTTCAAACAATAAAAATAGTCCTAAAAATACAGTTGGAATCGTTTAAAATGTATTTCAAGCTTAAATAAGCTTCAAATCGCTTATTTAAGGGGGCGGAGCCACCGGAGCTCCCTTCGCTTTGAATGGCCGGAGCTCCGGAGATAATATTGTAGGGTAGGAACATCACTATTAAGCACTGAAGCTCTGAACCTTCAAACATTCTACATAAATATTATTGAAATAATTATGAGAGATTTAAACTGCAAAACTTTTTTTATTGACAACTTTAAAAGTGCACTTCAAGACAAAAATTTTTAAAGTGTTATATTATATTTCGTAAATAAAAAACTAAAAATTTTGGTGAACTGAATTTTTCAAAAAATTATCATATCAGAAATACAAATTTGGGTTCATTTGATGAATACCAGAATTTTAAAGCTACATTTTAAAAAAATTTAAACTATGATAAGACAATCATAGTCACACACGAAAATTCAAACAAATCAGAGCGTAATCTGTAATTAAAAAAAATGCACATCAAAATTGGCAAAATTAAAAACAATATTTTAAAGTTGCCAACAGACTTTTCAACTGCACATTCCAAAACAAGTTATTTTAATAAAAAGTATGGTTTACTAAAAAGTTATTTTTTCTGGTGAAATATTTGAGATGTATAACTTACATACAAAGTCGATGGTCTAAGCTCAGAACACTTAAGGGCCGGTTCACACCGGAGTGAACAGTGGATAGTGAACGCGCGCGTTTACATCATTACACTGTCATTGTTGCTGCGGTGTAAACTGTGTGCGCTGTGCGTCACCTATCAGCTGCCATTCCGGTGTGAACCGGCCCTTAGTCACAGTACCCAACCCAGTACCGCAAATACTTATTGTTTTACAATAGCTCAAAATAATAAAGGTACCGACTCGTTGCGACTACCTAGCTATTTTTTCTGAAGTTCCCTATTTAAATTTTTTTTTATGATTTTTTCCTCTAAAATATTTTATTAGAAAACTATTTGTTTTGTGGAAATTCACCTTATGACTAATGTGTATGTAAAATCCGCTTTTTGATAGTTTAATTTTAGAAAATTACAAAATATTACGTCTGGTCAGGTTACTTCGTAATAATGCATAGAATACCTCTTAAAATTCAAATCCTCTGCGGTTTAAAATCCAACTCATGTTATTTTTTACGATCTTTTGGGGTAAAAAGATTTAAAAAATACAACTGCCTATTTCGCGTTCACTTAATGCGGTTGAGAATCCAACCCCTGTAATTTGTTTGCAAATTTAAAACACACATGCTGCTTTGTGTCGTCTAAATCTGTTTGAGAACCCAAGCTTAGTGTTTTTTTGAACCGCACTATCTTGGTAAATGTTAAAAGCTTAAAAAAAAATTTAAAAAATTTTGGAAAGGTAAAAACGCGGGACTTTTTTAAAATTGGTTTTATCAGCGAAAAATACCTAATCACAAATAGGATGATTTAGAGGACTGCACCATTAAAGAAATTCGCCACTTCGAAATCATTTTTCTATACAATATAAAGCTTGGAACTGAGTTTCGAAAAAAATTGTAAAGCTTACAAATTTTTTTTTAAAATGTAGTTACACTTATGTTTATATAACGTGTAACATAGTAAGAAATCCGTAAATTTTTTTCATAAAAATTACAATTTATGTAAATTTATTAATTATTCTTTGGCCCTCATGAGCAGTCGAGGAATATTATTGTAATTTAATAACACTCACGATATCATTTTTTTTGTAATTCCATAAGTAACAAAGTGGTGTACTGTACTGTACACACTGAAAAATCATTTATTTTACTTGTTAACGGAAGTACGGTTTCATCCGAATATTATATCAGTGTTACAATATGTCAGGTACACACTGCTGTAATTTTCGTTTAAATCAACTATTTTGTTGAGTTGAAAGCGAAATAGTTGACATAAAATATGATCTCTTCAAAATTATTTTATTTCAGTGTACGTAGGGTAACTGAGTTAAATTCGGCCATCTTTAATTTCGGCTACCGGCTGTTATTTTTGTCATGAGCAAAATTATGAAATGAACTGCGTATGGCTAGATGGATCGTCGTAAAATCTATCCAACCATACGCAGTTCAACTTCAAAACTTTACGCTCGACAAAAATAACAACCGATGGCCGAAATGAAGGCTGACCAAATTTAGGTCAGTTACCCTAAATTTCAAAACATCAAAATAACATACCGATCCCTTGAGAAAATGGTCGCTCATCTCCTCCGTCACTTGAACTTCGGGATTTTCGTTAGTCAGAGCGAACGTTTTGGGGGCCAAAGGCCCATTTTAATGAAAAAATTAATTGTAAACACGATTACAGTCCGGTAAAATTAAAAACCAACTATTCACGACGTTATGTAACCATAATCAATCCATAGGAAGCATAAGGTAGCCCTTAGTTGAGTAGAAATTTTAAAATCGAAAAAGTGTAAGAAAGAAGCTGAACAAATTACTTGACAAGTGCGTCACACTAAAAACAATATAAATAAATTACAAACATGGTTTTCATATGTTTAAAAAACATGGGGGCATAAAAACTAAAACAGATTAACGGGTTAAAACAAAAAAAAAACGAGATATATTTTAAGGACTAAACAGCTGAGTAAAACCAACTTTAATATATGTCTTAATATAAATTTCGAAAAATCTTCAGAGGTTACGGTAAGAGATTTATCGTACTACTTCCATTAAAACGCGGACACGATACTAATAAGCGGTGACAATATTATACATGTACGGAATACCGAACACGATAAAAAACAACAGCACAAATGTGGCCTTCATTCAGGGTTTTGAGCGTTTCTCACCAAAATAAAACTAAAACAAAACTTTTTGTCACAAAAAGAAAAAAGTCAGATTTTTAGATGGATTTTGGGGCTCATAATATTTATATTTAGTCACGAGAAATGTTCCTGCCCTTCAAAATTATGTTTTAAATAAAGCTCTTGTTATTTAAAATGGAGATAAAGTGTAGTTTCGTAACTCCGTTCCTTATATAGAGTAATAAGGTTATTTTAGCTTATCAAGAATATTCTTGAGCTTATAGTTCAAACTGCTTGATTAACATTTTTTGGTATATTTGTTATCTTTTTTTAATAAGCTTTAAAAAATATTTAGCGGAGCATAATTAATGGAATTACTTTTTAATTATTCAATAAATTAGAACAAAAAATAGGGCTGAGCTCAGAAACTTTAAAAAGTGGAGCTTCTGAGTTCCAAAAAATTGTGCGGGGCACAAATTTCAAAAAATACTGGAGCTTCACTCCGTAGCTCCAGGATACCTCATCACTACCGATCGACTAATCATATATCAAAAATCCAACCATTCGACTAAAATGCGCCAATCAGCTAAATGAGCACGAAAACAATTAATGGTTACCACGAAATACTGTTTAGTTTGGTTCGAAGTAGTTGGTAAACAAAGTTGGGCCAGTAACGCCCGCCGGTTAGCTATGGGGGTGAGTGGGGGGAAGTGTAAAGGGCGCGTACCTTTTGCGTGAAGGCGTCTCCCATATCTCAACTCCTTAGGGCAGCTGGCCCCGTTGTCCGTTAGGTAAAATGGGATGATAAGCCGGGAGGAGTGATGACGCCAACCGGCTGTCGACAACAAACAAAAACGCCCGCGATGTATATATCGTCGTTCTTCCGGCATAAAGAGTCATTATCATTATAAAATACAAGCGACTCCAACTCCTAACGTTTATATCAGTTGTGTGTTACAGGATGTAAAGAGTCACAAATACAAGTATTTAATAACGATTTTGACTCTTTGTGTCATACTAACCGCTATATCTATATTAGCAGCCGCTGTTGTTGTATTTACGAACCCGCGCGCGGACTTCTCGACCCTTCTCCAACTCCTCTTTTCCCCCGGGGTTCCACCGACCCCGGCGGCAGGTAACACTTTCCGCCCCGCGGCTTCCGCACGGTGCGAGCAGTCGCGGGCGGCTCGAGGGGTGAAACACTCCGGACTCCGTTCCGCCCGCCTTTCCGTGTGCTTCGCGCTGAAATCTTGCAAATTCTAAATTATAAGCGAAACTATAATAACACGTATTCGTCAGACACATTTATGGCTTTAACTAGGGCACACCCTAATTAGAAAATTCTAGTACCAGTGGGTTTCACACTATTTAGGGTAGTAAATCTTTCAAATCAATATATGAAGTCACATACTTTTTTTTATTTTATGCTATATATTTTTGAAATAAGAATACTGCGGAGCCGCCCTGAAGTTATGAAAACTTAGAGTGTGAAAAACTAACGAAATAAATACGATACTTTGTTATTAACATTAGGTGTAGGCTTTTAGATTTATTTTCAATGTAAAAAAATGGCAGTCGAAAAAAATAACTATACTAATGCAGAAAATTTTCGAACTGTAGTTCGTAGTATGGATCGTATATTGACTACCACAAAAATATTATAAATGTGTTTACAAGTAAGCTTACTTGTAAACACATTTATAATATTTTATTTTATCGATTTAAGTGACTTGCAATATTAAATCTTATAATTAACATCAAAACATTTAAAAATTTAAAACAAAAACTGTAAAATTATATGACCACCTTGTTTTCTCATTTTTTTTGTTGAATTAGTTATTTTGGAAAAACATTCAAATTTTTCAAAGGCTTAACCAGTTCCCGTAATTGCCTTTTCTTCGGTTACAACGGTGAAACGTTCGTGCGACCTATGTCATACTTCCGTCATACCTAATTTCTTGCGCGAGTGGTGCCAGTGAGCGAGCAAATTGAAATGGTTAAAGCAGTACGGTGGCAATATGCAGGTTCTTGTCACGGATACAGTGTATTCATGTTGTAAAAATTTGCATATTGCTACCGCACAGTTTTAACCACTTGAATCCGCTCGCTCACTGGGCATTATTCGCACACACAAGAATTATGTATAACGGAAGTAAAACCTATGTCATGCGAAGAGCTTACCGCGGTAAAGTTACGTACGACATTTCTCACACGAAAATACAACCAATGCGAGACGAAGGTTTTACCTGTCGTACAAAGGTTTCACGGTTGTAGCGGGGAAAAGGCCTTCACGGGAACGGGTTAATTTGAAAAGTTGAGGTTTAAATAATATTTAAAAGTCGGGGTTAAAAACAAATTCTGTGGTTTTTTTGGTGCAGGAGTTCTTGAATCTCACGCAATTGAGATTAAGACCCTGAAAGTGCGTTCGCCCGCAACTGTTGACTCCCCTTTATTGCTTGTTTGGAAAACCACGCAAGAAAATAAAGAATGTACCATTCATCATACTGAACGTCCAATTAAGTGCGAGCAACCCACGTTTATGTAAATTGATTGACACTGTATGCAAATTACTTATTATGTGAGATTCAGGAATTCAAACAGTACAATAAGCCTATAAAATAAAACAAATAAAAATGGATAATCAAACACTTTATTCCGTTTATAAAACTCAACATTCCGAAATTTATTGTATTTGTAGATACTGTTATAGATCGTTATAGGAATGAGAACATTTTTACAATATTAAAAAATTTTTGGCGAAGCTCCTGGTATGCTCCAGAATCGGAGCGCATCTCCGGACCTATGGAGAACATTCGAAATTTTTGTAGCAAAAATGGAATTGCTGTGCGTTGCTTTTTGTTCGTTATTTTTTCCGTTTAAAATTTTTTAAATATGTATCACCGACTGACGCATAATAATCGGAAAGAAAAACAATTCAAAGTATTAAATTTAGCGATTCACCCCTTTCAATCACAGTCAGTTCTCCTAAAGAGATACTGCCGGAATAGGTGGAGTTGAAAATTTAAAGGATGAATTTACCTGAAAAAAATCTGTTTACGACAGGCGAGGAAAAGAAGGCTAAAAATTAATATGCACTGCGGTAGGAATTTAAGATGCCAGAACTCCTTCAGCGTTCAAATCCCCCTTTTTAAACGGATAAACGTTAATATTTCCTGTAAAAATTTATGGATAAAAACGTTAGGACCCCTTTCGTAGAACCGTTAATAAGACGCCTCTAATTTCTTTTGAAAATAAAACGGGCGCGGTTGATAGGAAATTTTACGGTGGCGGTGTTCCTGTCAGCTGACCGCGGGGTTAAACAACTGCCATTCGGTTTTTGGGCAGAGAGAGGTACGGTGTCAAATTATAGAAAGAACCGACCGGAGTTATTGCTTGTTAAACCTATGATGTCACGCACAAGCGCGGAATTTACCGATTTTAAAACTTTTTATGTTTTATGCCAACGGAAACTTAACACATTTAAAGCCAGCTAGAACGCGATGCAAATTCATTCCAGAGGTAGAATTCGTCGAAAACCAGCTTTTTTGTTACAGGACGCTATTTTGTCTTATTAGTTGCCGCCGTGTTTAAGTTTTTTTAGTATAAAAAAATTGAAATGTTGAAAGTTTGTAGCTTGAAATTAAAACCAACGAAAAGAACGACTTTCGTTTCTGTTGAACGGAAGTTTTCTGGAACGGAAAAGATCCTAAAGTTTTGACAAAACCGAACTTGTACAAAAACGAAACGATGTAAACTGATATTTTTTTGGGGAGAAAATTTAAGCAATAGGGGTTGGAATTTTATATAAGTGTCCTACTTTCACAAACTGATCGCGCTACAAACTATCGTTTTTTTTTACAAATTATTAAATCCAGATTATAATCTATGTATAGTAGCGATGTTGCTACCCACCAATATCACGCTTCAAGCTCCAGTCATTTAAACGGAGGACGCTCCGGAGCTCCGCCCCTTAAATGAACGATTTTAAGCTAAGCTTAAAATACATTTAAGATTACTTTACTTACGTTTTAAAGACTGATTTTAATGTTTTAAATAAAGTTTGGAAAAAAAATAGTAACCACCAGCGTATTTTATAACTATTCATGAAACTAGTAAGAAATAAGGCGGAGCTCCAGGGAACATCAGTATTCTATAAGTTTCCAACAAATGGACAATTCTGGTGAGATGTTTTGACTCTCAAAACATAATGACAATATTATCAAGAACTAAACTTATGGTCTTGAGATGAATAATTGAATGCATTGAGATGCTTATTTATTGCCCATGCGTTTTATATGATTTAAGTTAGTTTTATACATTTTTATTTTTTTGCAATTGTTTTTGCAAAAATATAACTTTTTTCAAGTGTTTTTAAGCACGAATAAATTTAAAACCGTTTGAATATTTATTAATTTATAATAAATAACCAAAGAAAACAACACAAAATAATAGCACTCTAATTATATTAATTTTTACCTGACATAAACATAATGTACGAACACAATAGAAGGCAGTGGCGTGCCCAGGGGGGGGCGGGGGGGGGAAGGGCGGCCGCCCCCTTACCCCCCGAAATCCGGCGAAGCCGGATTTTTTTGTAAGGGGGGATCCTTACGTTTTTTAAATTTTGGGAGAGAAAAATTTTTTTCTTTATTATTAATACAGAAACTTTCCTGATGCCTTCCAAAAGCATATTAATAGTCAAAAAACCAAAATTTTCCCGCTACGCGGGTTGTTTAAATTGACGATTTATCTTAGTTTTTCGATTTCAAATCGATTATCCCGTTCAGTAGTTAAGGCATACATGTTTAATAAAACTACTATAACCACTATTATCCTTTTATTAACGTTTAAACACATGTTTTAAATGTATAGGTATAAAAAAACCCTTAAAATTTGTAATAAGTATCATCTGGAATTAAAATTTCTATTGTATTTTAGCGACTTAAATTCAAAATTTTCTCCCCCGGGGGGCATTCTGCCCCCCGGAACCCCCTGACAAGGGGCTCCGCCCCTTGATCCCGCTGGGGGGCTCTCGCCCCCCAGACCCCCTATATCTGGGGGGCTGCCGCCCCCCAGACCTCCCTTCAGGGTTGGTAGGGCCTCCAGACCGCCCCCCCCGAAATGAAATCCTGGCAGTCTGTCTAACCCCAAATTTTTCCCTTTGCCGACCTAAAAGAGGTGTCTAGACCCCCCCTGGCTACGCCCATGTATGTATATAATCTTTAATTAAATACCCGGGGACACCCCCCCAAATTCGCCTCCCGGAGAAAAAATTTTAAGTGTTATAAAACGACTAAAAAAATTTTCCGCGCTTCGCGCGGAGAGTTAATTGTTAATTGCCAATTTATCTTAGTTTTTCGATTACAAATCGATTATCCCGTTCAGTAGTTAAGGTATTCAGTTTAATAAAACTACTATAAACACTATTATCTTTTAATTAACGTTTTAAACACATGTTTTAAATGTGTAGGTATAAGAAACCTTAAATTTTGTAATAAGTATCATCTGGAATTAAAATTTCAAGTGTATTTTATCGCCTTAAATTAAAAATATTCTCCCCCGGGGGGCATTCTGCCCCCCCGAACCCCCTGACAAGGGGCTCCGCCCCTTGACCCCGCTGGGGGGCTCTCGCCCCCCAGACCCTCCTTCTCTGGGGGGCTACCGCCCCCCCAGACCCCCCTTCAGGGTTAGTATCTACCCCCCCAGACCGCTCCCCCCCCGAAATGAAATCCTGGGCACGCCACCGATAGAAGGCATCTTGCATAAACAGTAAGCTTTCAATAAATAGAAGACTTCCAATAGAAGCACCATAAACTTTAGTCCGCTCCCACGTTCCACCCCTTAGAAAACACCTAGGGTAATTTCAATAATTTTTCAAATAGAAAACCGCTATTTTCTTCGCGCACACGCTTTTAAAGCAGTTTTTTGTGGTTTTAAATATTTCATCAAAACAAAATTTAACAAAAAAAAAACGCACTTTGGTATATTGCTTGTACATTAAGTACAAAAATGATAATTTTAAAGCAATTAAGTTTAATACGTAAGAAACTTAAAAATTTGGTTTAAAACTTTTTTGGAATCCAGTCTAAACTGGAACTGACTGACTCTCTGAATCGAATTGTTTAGGGGATCTGTAACGTACTCCTTTTTTGAACGTCGATAAATGGACTTATCTTGTATTATGCTATATATATTATCTTGTCGTTTAACGCTATCAATGTGTACAAGTACAAATATAAAGAGTAGGTCCTAAAAACAGCGGAACACTAACAGAACTTGGTGTACATCGAGCTTTTCTTAGTAAATTTTAAGGAGATTCTATCAATTTTTAGCAATGCACCAAATCAATTTCATAAAATCTTTAGTTTCAAGCCCTGTAGTATTGTCAAATTAATATGACAACAGAAACAGACCTGTGCACGGTCTGGAAATGCCCCCCGTTTTATTGGAGGATTTGCCCCCTGTTTTATTGTCCCCCCCGCCAAAAAATTAAAAAGTACCCTAAAATTATGACGCCATTTTGACCTATGATGACGCCATCATCGCATTTTTTTGCAGTTTTTAGCCTATTTCAATGTATTTTAAGCCATTTCAGACATATTTTTACCTTATTTTCGCTTTTTTGTCCCTTTTTTCTCTTTTCCCTTCTTTTTTCTCTTTTTTTTCTTTCCCCCTGCTTGCCCCCCGTTTTATTGCCCCCCTCCGTTTCAAAAAAGTTGCCCCCCGTTTTGGAATTGCCCCCCCCCCGTTTAAACCCGGGGGCAGTGCAGCAGTGCACAGGTCTGTGACAATAACAGAGCTTTCAAATTCAGTTTTTCCGTTTAAATGGATTTTTCTTCTGTTTAGAACCATAAAAGTTTGGTTTTTGCGCCACAAGTTTTAAAAAAAATAGCAAAACTTTTTGCACCGACTTACGAACACAAACTAACTGTTAAAAATTTTGCGTTTGTCTAATATTTTTGACGCAAAACCTCAGATTTTTTTATAATTTTCAAACTCTCCCAATAACTCACTAACTAAAGCTGAGTTTCAAATAAAAGTTTCCTCCCATAAAAAGCAGTTTGGGCTTTAAATGAAGCAAAAAAATTTTAAGTTGGTCCTGAACACTCCAGCCCTATATTAACAATGTTCCTGTGGATTGTGGACTCTACTATCATATGTGAGAGCGGTCCAGGAAGCTAGGGGGGTGGTTACCCGGGTAAATCGAATTTGGAATTTTAGGAGGGGGTACGGACCCGCCTAGCTTTTTGGGGGGGGGTCGACCCGGGGTGGAAGATTTTAAAACCTAGAGGGGGTCAGGTGCATAGATGAACAAGGGGGGGGGGTAGGGTGGGGTCTACCCCCCTAGCCTCAAAATTTTGAGGCCCCCTAGAAAAAAATCCAGGGGCTCCCCCCTCCCGCCAAATTTTCGAATTTTTTACCCCTGACCCCCCTTTAGATTTTGAAATCTGACCCCCCCTCTCCTCTCGAAAAAATTTTAAGTACTTTTTTATACTAAATTTCCTTCCAAAAACTTGAAATTTTAACACAAATTCATGTTTTTACACCCTTTTTATACCTAAATATCGCTTTTTATTCAATAAAATGTAGTATTATCTTATAAAAAAACTATGAATAAACATTTAATGGTTTAAAAGTATTTTGTTTCGGAAATTGGACCCCTCCTGACCCCCCTCTAGGTTTCAAAATCTTCCACCCCCTAGAAAGCTAGGGCGGTTCGACCCCCCTAGGTCCCCCACCTAGATTTTGAAATTTCATTTACCCGGGGTAAACACCACCCCTAGCTTTTTGACCGTGTTCATCTATGGTCAGGTGAGGTCCAATTTCCGCAACAAAATACTTTTAAACCATTAAATGTTTAATAATAGTTTTTTATAAGATAATACTATATTTTATTGAATAAAAAGCGATATTCTGGTATAAAAAGGGTGTAAATACATGAATATGTTTAAAAAAATCACGTTTTTGGAAGAAAATTTTGTATAAAAAAGGTACCTAAAATTTTCCCGAGGGTGGAGAGGGGGGAGGGTCAGATTTCACATTCTAGAGGGGGGTCAGGGGTAAAAAATTCGGAAATTTCGGGGGAGGGGGGCCCCTTGGATTTTCGTCTGGGGGGGCCAAAATTTCGAATCTGGGGAGGGGTGGACCCCACCCTGCCCCCCTTTCTCACCTATGCCTACTATAATAAATATGTATAAACAATATAAATAACGCATTCATATTTTTTGACTGTTTTGCTAAAGCTAATTTTCTTCTTATAACAAAAAAAAAAAACAAACAAAATCACAACAAAATGTAACGAAAAAACTAATTTTTACTAAAAAGCGTGAAACTCAAAAGTAAAAATTTACAGAAATTTACAAGTTATATTATGCGAAACAATTAGACCCGTTATAAAATTTGTTTTTTTTTTCTATTGAAGGATGAATGGAACAACTTGGCTTCCTTTTACCCGCGCAATTCGCCACAGAACAAAATCTAATAACTACCTCCATCACAATTTTCGACTTTTTAAACCGTTTAAAAGTTTTCGATGTTTAAAATTTTAGGTTTAAACTTATTTCAAAACATATATAATTAGTTTATAAATAAAAAACTAGTAGTTTGGAACACTGTTAATCCCTGATTAACATGTCAATAAAATTAATTATTAATCCAGCTATGAGAAAAACTAATGGTTTAAAAACAGTCATTGATAACCGGACTGGAAACCCCTTTCCTCAATTTTAAATTAACTGGGCCGAGGGTTGAACGAAATTCTCTACATGCTGTGTCGAATGCTGTGGATGGGGGACTGAACTGACCTAAGTTACACGTAAACCACTTTTATAAAAAGTCAAAATTAGTTTGAAAATAACTATAATACAATACCAACGCAAAACTTTAATTGAATCAGATAATTACTGGATATTTTTTGGCGTTGAAACCCGTTTTAGCCTGCAATAACCCAACATTTTTGTATAAACTTCACCCGTTTAAGACGATATCAAACTACAAAAAGTGCCACTGTTACACAAAATAATAATCAACTTAAAGGTTAAAGAACAATAGGTATTCTATATAAATAAGACATTGATTTGCAGTTAGCAATGATAAAATAAAAATTCCCGCATATTTCTTGTTCAGTATTTTGTAGAAAAAGCACAGGTAGCTAACAAAAACTTCGTTGTTTAAATTTGGTTTAATTCTGACAAATACGACGAGTGAGTCCTCAAAACTACGGAATCATAATTTTGGTCAAGCTAAATTTTTTAAAAAAGCTTGTAAAGCCGTCTTTTAAGTCGTCTTTAAAATAAATAAATAATATTTTAGTTTTTCAGATATAAAAAATTTATATATTTATATTTACCGGTTAAAATTGATGCAAATGCGTTTAATTTTTGGCTACTATAGTTACGTTTGTATAAAGCTATATTTACTAACAAACTTAATTTATTTAGAATAGCCGTCCTTTAATTTTAAATGATCATAATAAACAATAAACATCGCAGCTATATACTGAAACAACAATTAATGAATACACGTACTCATTTTTTAAAGATAGCTTTAATATGCCAAGATTACGCTGCCAAACAAATCAGTTTTTGACTGGGGATTGGGAATCAATAGGCACTTCTGTTAACATTGATGAAGGTGCCTAAACAAAATTTTTTTTAGCAAAAACAATTTTCTTAACAAAAACAAAAAAAAGAAAGTGTTTTTCGGAAGGAGGGCGGGTATGTATGACCCAACATAGCTGCCCACTATGCCCCCAAATAAATAGCTCTGGAGCTGCCAAAAGGACCTGTGAACCTTTGAACCTGTGCAATAAAATAATTCTATTCAAAAAAGGTCTCATCTGAAAATCTCAGAACAAAAAACATTAAAAATGGGGTATTTGGCGTATCTCTATCTGTATACCTAAAAACTTTTTTTTAGGACATTCCCTCCTCAAATTTAGGGGGTCGGGTATACCCCTCAGTAATCCGAAAGCTGGCCACAGCTCAACTATGCTTATAGGGGGGGGGGTGCAAGGTGGGCTTCACCTCCCCCTAACCTCAAAATTTTGGCCCTCTTTCCCTAGACGAAAATCTAGGGCTCCTTCCCTCAAATTTCCGAAGTTTTTACCCCTGCCTTCCCCTAGAATTTGAAATCTTCTCCCCCTTTCCCCCTTGAGAAAATTTCAGGCACTTTTTTATACTAAAGTTTCTTTCAAAAACGTAAATTTTTAACAGAAATTCATGTTTTTACATTTTTTACAACAGAATATCGCTTTTTATTTCATAAATTAGTAGTAGTATTATTCTATAAAGTATTAATCTAAGTAGTATTTTATTAGTACTAATATTATTATTATTATTAGTAGTAGTATTATTCTAAGTAGTATTATTCACTAAAAACAACAATTATTAAAATTATTATGGTTCAAAACTATTTTGTTCCAGAAATCGGATCCCACCTGACCCCCCACATAGGTGACCGGGAGGGCAGATTTTTTTTTGGGGGGGGTATACCCGAACTAAATTTTAGGGAGGGGTCTCAAATTTTTTTTTTGAGGTTTATACCTAAAATACTTCATTTTTAGCGTTTTTAGTGCTAGTACTCCCTAAATTTTAGAGGGGAGTGTCCGGGGCATACATGGGCACGGGGGGATTTACTCCCCTCAAATTCTGAGAAGGGGGGTCTAACTCCCCCACTTAGAAGTGGAGAGGGGGGGAGAAAAGGTTAACCCCCCAATTTCGGAAAAATGAAGGAAAAAATGTCTCTAAAATGACTTCAGCTGCCTCCAAACTTAAGTTTTAAGGTCAAAATGAATGTTTTAAGCAATAAAAAGCTCAAAAAAGCAATAAAAAGGGCTTTTTGACCTAAAATTAGCGTTTTTTACCTATTTTTCTTTCAAAACCGAAAAACAATATGGGTAAAATGCACTACAAAAAAACGATATGGGTATTTTGCGTTTCTCGGATTTTAACGCCCCTAATTTGGGGTTTAACCCCCCACTCCGGACCAACTTGTCCATGTATGGTCCGAGGTACCCCAAAATTTTAGAGCAGGGGGGTTGTCATCTATAATCGGGACAGGATTTTTGGGTAGCATTAGCATAACCTCCCAATCCCAACCCCCTTGCCCACTTATACCTTTCTAAATTTCAAAATTTTGCAATTTAATTCGACCTTCCCCCCTAAAAAAATAGATGGAGCGGTCCACACCCCCTCCTAGAATTCAATATGCGATTTACCCCGCTTAACCACCCCCCCAGCTGCCAACACTGTGCTCACCTATACCTATGCTCCCCCCCCCCCCTCCCCCCAAAAAAATCCCAAGAAACTACCCACGTGCACAAGTTACTACCTTTACGCTTGTGACTACACTGCTCACAGTGAGCAGTGTAGTCACAAGCGTAAAGGTAGAAAATTTAAGGGAGCTTTATTTGCTTATTTTACAATATTTCGCTTACAAACAATACTTTAGTTATTTTATAAACTTACGAGACAAAATTTGTTTGGGCACACTGCATGATCCATCAAATTCACTCTGTTTACATGAACGTCGCAAAATTTTCGGACATTTCCGACTATAAATTTAATAAATTTTTTAACCTTTTTTTATGCTATTGAGCCACCTGGAACGTGCTAACGTTCGGGCAACACCCAAAGACCTACGGGTATCACCTGGACCTGGTTGCTGGATCTTTTCTTTTCTAGAAATGTTTCCAGCTTGGCATGGCTAGATAATTCTTGTTGTACGTCGGCAACGCATGACAGTTTTCCGTCTAGCAAACCAGTGAACAAATGCAGTTCTATAGTACTCCAAAACCTTGATTTTTTTTTCTGTAAGCAGGGATAATAAGGTCTAAGGAGTGCCTTTGCGGAGTCTGTATCGCCAGCTTTGCAGGAACACCTATGCTCCTCATGTACACGACGTTTAATAAGTAAGATCAATATCAGGCGATATAATAAAATCTTTTAAACGAAGAACTCGGAATGGATGAACACTGCCCGCAGTGAACACTCTAGCGGTGAAGGTTGCCAACATCGTTCTTGATGTTGGACGAAGCGTATTCAACCATGGGGATAATTTTTTTTCGCCCCTTCTGGCTTGTCTTAGCGCCTGCCCTTTGCATAATCTGCATAAGGGAGATAAGTATCAGGTCATGCAACAAAAACTACAAAATAATTTTTTTAACTTTCAATAGCACGTTAAAAATTAATTATATTAAGTATTGGGCGAGTATAATTGTTTATTTAAGTAAAAGTGGGAACGTTTCTCAAAAGTGTGTGGATCTGGGTAATTAGCTGGGGTATGATTAATTTCTTTCGGCCAGCTAGGGTAAAATTTATTGATGGTTACAACAAACAGGATATTGTAGAAAACATAGTTTTCT
Source organism: Microlaimidae sp. YZB2_3 (assembly GCA_030248175.1). NCBI lineage: Eukaryota > Metazoa > Nematoda > Chromadorea > Desmodorida > Microlaimidae > Microlaimidae sp. YZB2_3. The sequence continues at coordinate 39,759 of JASAMX010017401.1, forward strand.
TGTTCTTGATTGTTTCCACTCTTTTTTTATGGCATTAAAAAAATTGAGAAAACAAGCACGACTATTTGCGGTTCGCTTGATTTCTTGATAGCCAAGCAATCGTACACCTAATATAGTTGGGTATCGTACGTATCGCTGTTTTACAATAATGGAATTCACAAGTAATATTGGGACCAGCACAAAATCATATAATTTCATAACAATCTCTTAAAACTGAGCCACAATTAAAACTACCTCAAGGATTTTTGGAGGGTGTGTTATACCTCACCACCAGGGGCGTGCCCAGGATTTCATTTCGGGGAGGGCGGTTTGGGGGACGCCATCCTCAAGAAATGGGGCTGGGGCGAGAACCCCCAGCGTTTACATTTAAAACATGTGTTTGTTAAAACGTTAATAAAAGGTTAATAGTGTCATCATTTCTTTGGATATGTATGTCTCCAAAGGTGCAGTGCAAAGTCTAGCGGAAAGTTTTTTTGTCTTGGATTTTGATAATTTTTTGTAAAAACCTTACCCCTGACCCCAATAGCCACAAAAGTTTATTCAACAAAATATCATCTAGTCAACTAGCTTTGAAGACTATGACACAAAACCAGTTGACAATTCTGTTACATAAACAATTATCAATGAATTAACTAAACTTACTTGGAACTATGATTCCAAAAGCAGCTATTCTTAATTGAATACTAAGTAGCTAATTCATGCAGTTGTTTGGGATATTGTAGCTTGCACTACAAAAACCCCATTTTTAATAAAAAATAAAACAACGACAACTTTATGAAGTTTGTAGTAATATTTCCTTCGCTTCATGTTTTCACAAAAAATAAAAAGTTATCAAAAACACACAATATCAGCAAATATGCTTCCATTAACTTCAGCCTGAAGTCTGAATTAAAGTGAAGGTTGTGCACCTTTGTGAGGTGGTTCATTACCTTAAAATGGTCTCCATTGATGCAATACTTTCACCTCCCGAGAATTCAAAACACAGCTTTGAGATCATAGTTCTTTGAACCACTAAGAATATTTGTGAAACTTTTTTGTGAGTATGCAATCAGGATCCAGCACTAGAATTAAAATGGAACCAAAAAACTAATACACACACCCTAGGTGACTGGAACAGCATAAATGAGTTTTGAAATAGAAAAACAATAATAAATCTTCAACTCTGTTATCTACCAAAAAGCACAAAAAGAGTAATAGGAAGGTGACAA